>BMAC01000023.1:916199-934888 GCA_014905375.1 Phtheirospermum japonicum | reverse complement strand
CCCCCCCCCCCCCCCAAACTCCACTAATAACACCAAAACACAACCCACCTCAAGGCCATTGTTTACCGGCAACCGTCGACAACACGAGAACAACCCAGAAATCTGCCTTCACGCGTCAAACCCTGAAGCTACCCATCTGCCACCAAACCCACGACGACTTAGTGGGGGGTGGGGGATTTTTTTAACTCAATTGGTTGTCAATTCAATTTCTTTGACTTTGACCAAAACCAATTTACCTCCTATTCTTATTACCAAGTCAAAATCATGTTAATAAAGTAAATTATATCATTGTGTAGGAATCGAATCGTACGTGAACCAAATCATTCATTCACGAATAATTATCAAGGTGTTCATTACATATTCATTCACGAAGTAGAGACCCTTATTATCTTTATTTAATGCTTTATACATGATATACTTTTCAATGAATGTTCGCGTGCTTTGACAGTTAGTCATTATCAATTATTATCAGTCAATATATTCATGGACTCTATCCGGACAGTCCGAGACCGTTAAAGGGTCTTTGGGTTATACCCAATATGTTATCTCATTCTGGCCAGGCTCAATACAGTACATATTAAAGTTATTCATGATTGTGCTTTATGTTATTGTGTTAATTATTGATAATTGGGTTACTATCTCACCCTACTATTCATTAACATTTTCAGGTTGAGGTGACTGAGTGACGATTGGCGATGGCAGTGGATGATAATCTAAATGTAATTTCAAGCAAATTAATCAATGTTGAGTTGATTATTATCTTGTACCTTGGATCCTATTCTTTTTAATTGGAATTGGAATACCTTGTGTCAAAGTTCAAATTTTTACGTTTTTCCGTTAAAATTATATATCAAGGTAGCGCAGTGGAAGTGTGGACGACGATTTATAAATATTATTATTCTTACTTTTTATTTAAATTTATATTTTCTCTTTATATTGCTAGTTTTTGAATCATTGTTTGATTTTGAAAATGTGTTATATAAATTTTTTTGGAGTGCAAATCAGGGTGGTCTAAAAGTCTATGTTTTGAAATGGGGCATAGAAGTTATTGTTTCGAAGTGATTTTTTTTCATTATTATTACTATTAAAATTAGTTAAAAGTCTATATAATAATATATTTTAGAGTTCTGGAAACGGGATGTGACACATTTTCCCACAAATTTCATATTCCCGTACTCACGTAACTCTAACTACCAATCATTATTTTAATTTTTTTTCAAAAAATAAAATAAATAAAAACAATACTATTCTCTCTTATATTCAAAATTTCCAAAACGAAATGGTATCCAATGGAACCTTAAAGCTGCCATTCTCAATTGTCTTTTTAACTTTGTGCTAATTTTTCTTCAATAGGTTCGTCTCCTGCTCCCACCGATGTTTTCGAAATTCTAGGAAACTTGGTCGCCTCAATGGACAGATAATCCATCAGTGCTTATCACACAAAAGTTTTTGACTTGTGCCTGGTTGAGCTTGATCTGCGCCATCAGAAGCAATCCTCGGTTCAGAATATTGATGTTATCGAGCAAAATGTTATCAATGCTGTTGTTACCCCGACTATGAAACTGACAGACTATGTTCGGGCCTCTTGAATGGTCAGGTTTGAATGTGGAAGGTGATGGAAAAGCTGATAGTTGGGTCATCTCTTTCTACAGTTTGGTCAACAAACTTGCTGAAAGCCATTGGTGAATTAGCTAATCATTTGTTTTGATAGATCATATCTAGCAGTAGCGTAGCCGTAAATGTTTCTCAGTGGGGTCAATAAATTATAATAATAATAATAGTATTAAGATATATATAAATTTAAAAACTGAACACGTTGTTGAAGGAAATTTATTAAAAAAAGATGTAAATTAAAAATATATAAAACGAACAAAACAAAACTTTAATCAAGTCTTGTTNTTTTTTTGGTTTTTAAATTAATTGTGGCCAATTATATAGTTAAAAAAAAAGTTATATATACACTCTAAAGAAAGTTATATTTTTTGGGATTATGTAACTGAAATAAAAGTGAAATTATTTTAATGACACTTTCATGTTATATGTGACATCATATCGATGTTTGTTCCGTACTTCAAGTACTTGCTTGACGGGTGTGTTCGAGTTCTTGTTGACACTGAAGATACAAAAACGGGTGTGACTCAGGAGAAGACGAAGGTTACGCTTCAAAATTACACAAAGGACGAAGATGGTGCATGTCTACTCAAGCGTGGCGTATCCGGGCTATAATAATGTCCTTTCTGCATAAATGCTTTCTCTATGATACGGTAAGAGCTGTTTTCTATTTTGCTATTAGTATCTTAGTGTTGAGGCTATTTCAAGATAATACCGTACTTTTGTTTGTTGATAGGGATAATAATAATAATAATAATAATAATAATAATAATTTATTGTTATTATTATTATATTGGAGTTCAAGGGTTGCTCACCCCTCTTACAATGTTTCACTTTCAAAATTCTAAAGATTTGAAAAAAAATATACACTACAACTTTCAATTCTCATCAAAGAGATTTTTTTTTTTTCAACTTTACTAAACTTTCATACTTCAATTGCCTTAATCATTTTTTTTTCTTTTCGTATTTGATTCTATCTATCGATTTCCGTATCTGTTCCAGGTTCTCCTGAAACCCGTAGTGTCACAGCTTGTGGTTGAACCCCCAGTGTCCATTGAAAATTATCCTAATGTACCGTCTGTAGAAGAAGTGGACGATTTATCGGTCGCCTGTGTTGATCAGATGGCTGTTGCTGCTGGCTCAGGCCTTCTGTGGAAGCCATTGAATCGCGAGGTGACTAAAACATGTTACCTTAATATTAATTTTGTAATTTCTCATATTGCTTTTGCAAATTCGCTTTAGCAGTTAGGTTAAAAGAAAAATATGAAAGAGATTCGTGTTACGGTGAAGTTCTGTTTTAGCCTAATTACAAAAATTACCCCGTGATTTTTTCAAAATTAAAAAAAACCCTCACATATGTTTCCATTTAACTAATTGCGCCGTATAGAGGGGGTAATTAAATAATACACACCTGCTGGCAGTATTGTAATTCTGTAATATAACTCGGGTTCCATGGCTAGTTTCTGTAATTAACCATCGTTTTATAAATCTTTGCACTCTTGGAATTCCACAAGATAATTGTCATATGGCAAAACTTGTGTCAGGACGTCTGATGGAAAGCATTTCCGTGAGACGGGTCCCAATCGTTTTCTTTTCTTTTCTTGTTTTTGTAATTCTCTGTTACTTTTCTGAGTGTTTTTTAAATTCTTATTTGTTTTGGCATTTTATTATTTTTATGCTAGTTTTTCTTTTCCTTTTGTTTTTCAATAGTTTACTTTTTTTTGAGTTTTCCAATTCTCGGTAGTTTTTAAACCTTAGGATTTAGTTTTGGAGGGCTTGGTCTAATGTGAAACGGTCTGACAAGAGAGTTCCCATTGTCATGTTTTCATGTTTCATGCCTAACAAATGAATTAAATACAAATTCTTTCACTGCAGTATTGATGCAAACTCGTAGCGAAAAGATTCTTCGTGCCTGCATCTTGGGTTTGAGAATACCGAAGCATCTCGTTGACAGCCTGAAAGAAGAATATGTGGTATTTGTGTCGGAATCAATTCCCTTCATTGGCGAATTGCTCGAGGACACCGGGCTATCTGTTAAGTCTCTTGCACAAGAGGTCCTTAAGGAAATGGATACTATTAGTGGCAAAAACCTCAGAGAGTACCTCTAAATGATATTACGCTGTCCAGGTTTTGCAATTGTTAACCACTTTTGAAATCGAGAGAGCTTTCTTGTAACCAGTTTCCGAACGGGTGAGAAGCTGAAATATCAGGCGCATGATATATTTAGAGGATTTCTGTACATATGATTAGAGTAGATTTGTCCTTATTTTTATTAGTTTTTTAGTTCGTTTTTATATTTGTTTTTGGTATAAGTTGGATGATTTAAGCATAATTCCGTAATTTTATAATTCCAGCTTATTTTACCGTATTTTGATCTAAATTGATGCAATTAGGTGATGTTTCGTTGTTTCTCACCTTACAGCTAAGTAACCGGAAGAGTTTAGCGCGTAAAAAATGAAGTTCGATGTTCAAGAGTTGAAGAACAAGCTTTACGGTGAAACGAGTAGCAAACGATCGAGAAACGGAGACTGACGCGACCGTCGACGCACCGTCGACGCAAGCCGTGCCAGCGAGCCATGGTCCGCGTCGACCGACGCAAGGACGACGCTCTGTCGACGTGACGTTCTGAGGCGTCGATGTCGACGCAACCAAGGTCGACGCTGTGCCGACGCTATGTTCTGAAGCGTCGACGTCGACACACCAAGGACGACGCAACGTCGACGCTAGCTGCTGAAGCGTCGATGTCGACGCACAACGTCGACGCACCTGCCAGCGACGCGCGCACCCTGCTGACCGCACATGCCGAGCGCTGCCGACTAAGACTGCCGACACACGCCGAGCGCCTGCTCGCGTCAGTCGACGCTCCATCGACGCTCGGTCGACGCGACGGCCCAGAATTCGGAAATTAGGGTTTCTTGAGCGCCAAGACTCCTAATATCTATATAAACCCTCATTATTTCGGGTTTTGGGAGTGTGCCACGACATATACATCTACCCTAAAGTTCCTTAGCTCATAGAAACAATAAATCCACGTCTTATAACGAGATTTGGAGACGAAGATCACGGATCGAAGTTCTTCGCGTCCGAAACACCGATTTCGTGCTCGAGAGTCCATTTTCGCCCAAGATCAGCGTCCAAATTCCGGAATAGCTGGAGCTTTTCATTGCTTTTCATAGTTACAATAAGTACTCTAAACTTTTAGTTAATTCCTTAGATAATTGCTTAGTTAATTTAGTTGTTAATGCTAGACTAGTTTAATTAACGTAATCGTTCTATGCTTGTATTTTGAATACTGGTTAATTTAGCTTATTTATGCAATTAGTTTATGCTCCGTTAATATTCTTGGATTGGTATGATTCTTTCGCTAGCAATAATTTATTAAATTCATGCTTTAGATACGTTAATTATCTTCTAATCTCCGTAGTGTTAATCGATAATTTAGATACTGCTTTTAGTTGGTAATTTAGAATAATTAGTTTAATCAGCTTTAGTATACTGCTTAGTTCGTAATCGATAATCTAGTTTAAAGTAATTAGTTTAATTAGTTTAAATTATTGTCTTAGTTTATAATGATCGAATCAATCTTTTCAAACCCCCAAATGTATATGTATGTTATTAAAAGTTGAGAAAAACATTGATAAAACCGAACAGTTGTTTCCTCGAGAGATACGACTCGAGTCAAACTCATCACCCTACAGTTACCTCGTACACTTGCGAGCAAACTGACGTGCTTTTAAATCACCCTAGTGTTGTGATTTAAACTCATCACCCTACAGTTACCTCGTACACTTACGGGTTTGAATATCCAATTGCATTGCATTTTGTTATTGGCTTAATGGACTGCGTGTAGATTCTGCAATACAAGATAGAACAGATAACAGCGGTTGAAAATGAAGATCCAAAACCTTTTATGCATAATCCACAATTTACTTATGTATAATTTCATATACTTCTTTGAGTTTGTTGAACCAGGAATTATGGGAGGTAATCAATTTGTATGGATTATTCATATTGATCTTGCTGCACTATAAGGTATGGTTTCTGTGGTTAGAGGAATTCATCATATTTAACCACAATTTTTATCGTTATGAAGATTCTGCCTGTTGGGGGTAAAATTTAAAGGCTAGCACATCTTTTACTACTTTCTTATGAATATGAACAATAGAAGTAAATAGCGACAATATAACATTTTTAATGTATCTCCAATAGTCATTTATATTTTTATAAACAATAGAACATTTTTTAAAAACATTTTTACCTTTTTTTTTTTTAACTTGGGATCTTAATTATTTTTGCAATCGTTTGGTATTATTAGCAGTTTCAACCACTGTTGCATTAAGAGGACATAAAAATTGCGGTGGTTGTGGTTTGACTCCATAAAAATATTGCTCAATTTTGTTTTTTGAAGGTATGCAGATCAATGGATTTTCTGCAGTATGGTTCATTGTACTTCATATGAAGGTTTCACAACAGTTTTAACTTCTATGAATGTGATGGTTATGAATATGCATTTGGTTTTATGAAAGTAGTGCTTATTTCCCATAAACACTTGATTTATGAGAATTATGGGATTTCAGAATTGTTTCTTGCTCGAACAGTTTGGCCAGGAGGACCTCATGAGTGCTCTTCTCAAAGAGGTTAGTTTAATTCATTTTATTCTTATTCTTATTCTTATTCTCATTCTTATTATTATACATATTTTTGGTACAATTTGAGTTTTTTTTATGCGTATTAGCTGTTTGTTGAAATTAACAATGCTAACAGAATGCAGGTGCTATATTAGCAATGCGTCATCCCAAGAGACTTGTGCTGTAGGGTTGCCTTGGAGCTTTGATAGTTATGAATATCTTATCAGCTGTGGTTGATTGGGCTGCTCCAAATCTGATCCCACGTAAGTGGACTCATCACATCACAACATTATTATTATTTCTGGGATTTGGCATTTGGTATCTATGGGATGCATTTAACGAAGGGGAGCCTGAAGATTTGACTGAAGCTCAAAAAGAATTAAATGATGATATAAAAAGTAATGTGGAAGCCAAACAGAATAATAAGGATGCGGATGATACGAAAAGGCAAAGTTGGTCCTTTCTTACTCAATTATTTTCCCCAATATTGCTGAAGGCCTTTTCCATTACTTTCTTTGGAGAATGTGGCGATAAGAGCCAGATTGCTACAATAGGTTTGGCTGCAGATGAGAATCCTGTTGGTGTTATTCTTGGTGGTATCCTCGGACAAGCTTTGTGTACTACAACTGCTTTTTTAGGTGGCGATAAGAGCCACGATTCTGCAATATATATATATATATATATATATATATATATATATATATATTTGCACAAGTTGGGCATTTGTGATCTACGTGCTCTAACTTAAGGGATGTTTATTATGATATTTTTAGCATACATCAAAATATACTATTTTTTCACTTTCTGTTTGGCTGTGTTATTCTTTTTAGAAAAACATGGGGTACTAAAAGTGAAAATAGAGTATAATTTAGGTAATAAAATTGAAATTGTCTCTTTCGTGGTGTTTTTTTTTTTTTATTTATGTTTTGCAGTAATTTTTACTAGAAAGTGATGAATTAAGTTGATTGTTTTATTATGTAAACAGCCGAAGAAATAGTTCGATTTGGGAATCGTTGTAAAGATCCTCAGTGGCACAACTTGAATCGTTGTAAATAATCTTTATCAGTGTCTTTTATGCTTAGAAGTAGTTTTTGATTTTCTCTGAAATAATGACGACATTTCTGCTTTAATAGACATTGCAGTGATCGTAACCCCAAGAAGCAGTCGAAGGAGGTAGCCGAATCAATGATGCTCCAAATGTTGACTTTAATACAACTTACAGCTGTTAGTGTATATATGTAAGTTGTATTTTTCTTGAAAGTAATGAAGTTTTTTTTTTCTTAAAAGAAAATCAGTTTTAATTATTCAATTGCTTCCTTATGCAGGAGTTGTACCAGGAGCTTCACACGTTGGACATAATCGAACAAGAGTATCAGCGTAAGCTTCTGTATCTAAAATTCAATCCCGCACAAAAGGGTAAACACTTGATTCTTATTTGTATTTTTGCTTTGTGCAACAAGTCCCAATCAGCTTCAGTATTACTTCTGCATTTTGTGGTGTATCCATAGAAAATAAATTTTATGTTTTGTTGATGTGTTGTGTTGTAGGTGACAACAGGGTCATTTATTTTTACCTTTTGGCTATGGAAATGAAAAGCCAAAGGAAGCAAGTGAAAAACAAAGAAGAAATCATTGTGGTCCAGAAATATGGAAAGGGTTAATTTATTGTCTTGGATTAATATTTTGATAAAAATAATAATATTAATTTGGAAATTATACTAATACAAACCATTGAACTTAGACTCTCAATGTAATTTTCAATTAAAAGTTTAAGTGACAATAATGATTGGCAGGTAATGGGGATACTGTGGCATATTCACCTGTTGCATTGACAAACATCTGCAACAAAAATCAAAGGTTTCACCACCATTGCCAGCTCCGATCGCCACCGCGTTCACCGCAACCAAATAGTTTTGAAAGGTAAATCTATCCTTTGTTACTATACAAATAGCTGTTTGTTTTTTTTTTTACTACAACCTTTGGCATGCAATTAAATGATTTAAGCTCTTCTAATTACTGAGTTCAGAACTACAAACTTGCAACTGCATGTGTTTTTAATAAATAAATTTGGACTTTTTAGAAATTAATGTGTGCGGTGATTTTTGCAGGAACCTGATGGCAAAGCAAGATATGTCAGAACTTGGGTTTAGGGAATTGCAAGCTTCTGCAAATGAAAGTAGCAGTGCAAAGAATATGTAATTGAATAGATTTTTTTTATCACATTGACAAATTAGGCATCATCTACCTGCTGATTGAATATATTTATCCACTGTATTTATGTTGGATATATATATATATACACCTCAAAGCGTTAGAGATACAACACTATTCCTGACATCATACAGGTTTTGGTTTGTCTTTTGGAATTAATTTGGGGTTTTATTTGCATTCTGGGTAGGTACTAACCCCTCATCAATCCACACCTCCCATAGCATTATCGGATTTGACTAATTGTAAGTCTATCGATATGAAGCCATTCGTTTATATTCGTTTATTTACGGATACATGGATATATGAACTATTTTTTCATAAATTTTCTATTAATTTATATTATTTCTCCTTCCTCATTAAAAGAACTTAATCAAGCCATATAATCATATGCTAATTCTTTTTTGTAGTCGACTTTTAAATCAAATATCATCAACTGTATCTGAAGTCACGAGAAGTTTAAATAACAATTTAAGATTTTTTTGGGTGTAGAACCAACAGTTAACAACATCATTTCTAATCCATCAGGTCAGTTATTACTAATAACAATAAAAGTACATATCCCAGTTTTTGGTAAATATATAATTTAATTTGAGGATTACCTTATGAGGTATCCATTTTAATCATCACTTATGTTCATTGCATTACATTAGGGTCACAATTCTACTGCCAATATTGATCATAAACAAGCAAGAAAATCTGGAAGTGTTGTTTTAATAAATAAGCGTTCGGGTTTTTCTTTTAAGTTTAAATCCAAATCAATCAAAAGTTAACTATAATTCAATATAATATCCAATTGAATGCTTTCTGACGTTTATAATTCATTATTATTAAATTAGTAACAATATTTTCAAATTTTGAAAAACTTTAATTTCAAATTTTATTTGCATTCTGGGTAGGTACTACCCCTCATCAATTCACACCTCCCACAACATTATCGGATTTGACTAACTGTAAGTCTATCGATATGAAGTCATTCGTTTATATTCGTTTATTTACGGATACATGGATATATGAACTAATTTTACATGCATTTTCTATTAATATATATTCTTTTGTTCTTCCTCATTGAAAGAATTTAGTCAAGTGAATGGAGAAGAAGAACATATGTGAATGGAGAAGAAAAACATCAAGTGTACTCGGTCGGCTTTCTAAACACAATAAAGTGCTCAAGGATTCCTAATCATGTTTTCAAACTGAAGATTGGAGTTCCGGTTATGTTGATTCGAAAAATGGATCAAGCTTCTGGATTATGCAATGGTGCAAGGTTGGTCGTTACCCAACTCAGAGAACGCATTATTGAGGCAAAGATTCTTTCAGGAACTAATATTGGAATGAAGGTCTATATTCCACGTATGGCGTTGAGTCCATAGAATAGCAGAGTCCCCTTTTCAGAGGAGACAATTTTCACTTATCGTCTGTTTTGCAATGACTATAAACAAGAGTTAAGGTCAAATTCTATCCAATGTTGTTTTATACTTACCAAGACTCGTTTTCAGCCACGGCCAACTCTATGTCGCCATCTCTCAAGTGAAGAGTCGTAAAGGATTAAAAATATTATGCTGCGAACCTCAAGTGAACATTTTATTTATTGCATGAACAATTCAATTTTCAGTATTTAAAATTTGTTTTTTCAATTTGTATTATTATGTATTATTTAGTTCTACCCGCGTAATACGCGGGTGTCTACACTAGTTACTTACTATATGTGGTATACATATTTATTATTTATATAATTATTTAGGTAAATACTCTTTTGGAGATTATGATATATGTAAATAAAATATTAATTATATAGAAAAATTATGTTTAATAATAAATAAAATCTGAGAAAAATAAAAATAATATTTTTTTTTGAAGAAAATATAAAATATAAAAATTATTTAATATAAATATATGTAAATAATTAGTTAATAAATTTGAAAAACCAAAAAAAGCAAAAGTAAAACATAAATATTTTTTCAAATGCTTTAAATAAAATTGAAGATATTAATAAAATCATAAAGATAAAAATATAAGAACTTATAATTAAACTATAAATATTTATTTAATAAATATGAAACAAAACCGGAAGTTTAACAATCAAATAAAATAAAAGAGGAAATTCATAAAATAAGTTCAATTAACTCAAAGAAATTAATAATTAGATTCTATAAAATTATTAAATAAATATAAAAATAAAAAGTAAATCGATAAAAAAAACAAACAATAATAGCAACTACAAAATTATTTTGTGTGTGTGTGTGTAAGAAATATGAAAAATAAAATAAAATATATAATATAATTTATAATATATAATATATAAATAAATCTAAATAATTAGTTTATAAATCTGCCAAACCCGATAAAGTAAATCAAAATATAAATATGTCAAATGATATCAAATAAAATTATTTTTATTATAAATAAAATATAATAACTTATAATTAAATTATAAATATTATTTAATAAATACTAAAAATTATAAAACAAACCAAAAGGTTGATAATATTATAAAATTAAATATGAATTCATAGCTACAAAAAAAGTACCATCAAATTATAGAAAATTATTAACTAAATATAAAGTAAAAATTCAAAAATTACAAGAAATATAATATAATATAAAAAAAATTGGGAAAAAAATAAAATGAACAACAAAAATATAAAAATTTATAATTTAATTTTAAAAAATTATTTAATAATTTTGTTAACTAAAAACAAAAAGGAGTACAACTAGAAAATTGATGCGACGAAGACAATAAAAAATTATAATCAGTAACAAGAATTTGTCTTTTCTTTCATAATTTTATTTTTTGACCAGACCAGGTGATACGAGGACAAACCTAATAGCGTCATATTTTCAATTTTATATATGTGACTCGAGTAAAATCCGAATGCCCCAAACTTTGACCCTAACGTGTCACAAACTGGACAATGACACTTTTTCTTTTCGTTTTCCTAAAAAGAATTAAAAAAACTATATTATGAATATAAGTGAAAGATAAATAGCTTTATACAATTATTTGATTAAAACTAGAAATCAAAATTATATGTGGGCAGAACAAAAAAAATTATTATATAATCGCGTAATATAAAGAATTCAATACATTATTTTAAAACTCTTAATTAAATAATTATTGGTGAACGTTTTTATATTAATATTTTGTGATTAATTACTATAACTTTAAGTATTTAACGTTATAAATCCACACATAAATGATTTATTACTCTTGGTTAATTACTTTCGTATAAACTGAAATTCATATATAAGTTTTAACTAATTATCGGGTTCATCAACTGACTCGATAACTTGATCGTTAATTACTCAGTGGCTATCTCGAGTCAATTACCGGGCTGATTTAAAAAGAATAACTATAGTAAAATAGAATACAAACGTCCTCAATTAAAATTTTAATACGATGCCTCATTTATTTGTTATTTGTTATTTTATTTGTAGTATTTTTTTATATTTTAAAAGTATTTATACTTTTTTTCTAGATTTAGGAGATGATAATTTATAATATACATTAATTAAGTATATTACTTTTTGCTTTAAAATATTTTAAGATTTATTTTATTATATTTTATAACTTCTTGATTTTTGTTATTGTTTTATTATCAACTTTCAATGGATAAAAAAATATTTAATATATATTTATCTAATTTACATTATCACTATCACCAATCTATTCTTTGAATGTCTTTAAAATATATATTTAGAAATTAATGATAATTTTATTATATTTTTATCATTTCAAAATAACTTCATATTTATATTATAATATTTAAATTTATATTTTATTTTATTTTAGAAATTATCAAGAACCATTTATAATTAAAACACACACACACACACACACACACACACACACACACACACACACATATATATATATATATATATATATATATATATATATATATATATTTATTTAACTAAATTCATATTTTTCTGATTATTTTATTATTTATAGTATTTTAAGTGTGTTTTGTTACTTTTAGAATTTAGTAAATGATTATTCAGGATTTAAAAAATTATTCTATAGAATTTTTGTGAAATAAGATTTATTTTATATTATTTAAACTATTAATATCTTCATAATTTTTGTTAAATTATTTGATAAGTATACACTTATATTGTTTACGTGGTTTTTGATATAATAAAAAAATATATTGTTTTATGAGATCAACTCAAATAAAAAGTGTTAAATCGTAATAATATTTTATAAACAACATATTGATAACCAATAAAAATAATATCAAATTATATTGTATTGTGCATTTTTGTACAATTTAATTAAATAAAGTGATCAAACTATTTTTGAGAAAAAATGACAAATTTGATATTGTTGGACTCGAAATGAAAAAACGTAAAAAAGAACTAATAATAAAAATCAAAATAACATATAAGTGATTTTTATATAAATATATATATAATATTAATTCTTATTTTTTT
This sequence comes from Phtheirospermum japonicum, assembly GCA_014905375.1. Lineage (NCBI taxonomy): Eukaryota > Viridiplantae > Streptophyta > Magnoliopsida > Lamiales > Orobanchaceae > Phtheirospermum > Phtheirospermum japonicum. Next base: position 922,005 of record BMAC01000023.1, on the reverse strand, counting down.
AATGTTAATTAGAGTATCTATTTTAATTATGTTAAGAAGATTCCTACATAATTAAACGAGGAAACTAATCTAGGTGGATTTCTAATTAATAAAGGAAACCAAATCTATCATAATTATGTTAAGAAAATTCCTACATAACTCCTACGTGGCATTTTTTCTCTTTCCTACTCATCTTTTTTTTCTTTTATATATATATATATATATATATATATATATATATATATATATATATATATATAATATTTCATATTCTTTTATAATTTATTTTATTATTTTATAATTTTTTTTGTGTTTTCTTATTATTAAATAATTATTTAGAATTCATAATATTTTACTTCAATTTCAAAATAGTTTAGAATTTATTTTATATTATTTATAATATATATGGTTTTTGTGATTTTTTAATTTTAATTTAATTAATATATATTTATAATCTAAATACAATTTTTTGTATTTATTTAGTTGATTATATATTTTTTTTCAAATTTATATTACAAGTATTATATTTTTATTTGTTAAAGGTTTATTTAATAATCGTATAACTATGTTGATACAAATTATATCTAAAATAAAACGTACAACAAAGTATGACTAAAGTACAACTAGATTATTCAGTTGTACTCAAACAGATTGAATTATGACATAATCTAATGATAAACTTTCATGTACATGTTGACAAACAACTACAATGGATACCAATAATTAGAAAAGTCTAAATTTATTATAAGATCTTTACTTTGTCTTTGATACAAAGATTAAACAAGTGGATGGACTCAACGATTTGTAATAAAAGAATATGATTGTTTCGCGGCTAATGAGTTCACCCCACTAAGAAAAAATCAACAAAAATGCACCCCTCCCCTGTTGAGCTTGACTCTAGTCGGACTTTGTGAAATGACTTGAGAGGTGTAGGATAAGTGGGAGCCCTCGGGCGAAAGTGAAATACCACTACTTTTAACGTTATTTTACTTATTCCGTGAATCGGAGGCGGGGCAACGCCCCTCTTTTTGGACCCAAGGCTCGCCTCGGCGGGCCGATCCGGGCGGAAGACATTGTCAGGTGGGGAGTTTGGCTGGGGCGGTACATCTGTTAAAAGATAAAGCACGTGTCCTAAGATGAGCTCAACGAGAACAGAAATCTCGTACGCAAGGGCTCATGTTATTACCAATGTTACTTAACATCAATCATAACATCTATTTTTGTCTTGCAGATCACAATTTCTAAATTGAATGATGTTAGTTTTGTTGATAGTTATCACAAAACCTAATATCAATCTTTAAAAATCGTAAATCTACAAATTTACACGGTCAATTGTAATTGATCACTTACACTATATTCACCCGTCTACATAATACGCATCATGCACTGACTCATTTGTTTTTTAGCTAGTAAATTATTCTGTGATCATTACTCACTCATGAATCATCAATGTTACTAGTATAATGTTTCAAAAAACACATTAGCTGTCAATATAGGCCACAGTCTCATCACCACATTATTATTATTATTATTATTTTTTCATGGCAAGCACAAAACACGATTTCTGACTTTCTTTTTTCATTCCTTTAAAGGGGATTTCGTGATTATTAATTATGTATTCCGTCCAAAAAGTAAATTATATGTGTGTGCATTAAAAAAGAAGAAGAAGAAAAATTACATACGATATATATTCTAGAAAGTGGAGCTTTGACTTTCTTAAGCTGTAGCACTATGATTCATAGCATTCTTCACTTATTATGTTGATTTAATTTTTATTGCAAGTTTTGCTTTACTATATCATAATGTTTATTTATTTTATAATTTTCAAATACCAAGTCAGACTATTACTTAAAACAAAAATTATAATGTGAAAAAGGACTTTTGAACTGCTGAACTCAAGGGGGTGTCCTTTGAATGAATAATGGGTGGAATTTAAAATTATATACAATTTCAAGTATTTTTAATTTATAATTCTGTAAATTTTGGGAATCAATTGTCCGTGTAAATTTGTAGATCTACGATTTTTAAAGATTGATATTAAATTTTGTGATAACTATCAACAAAACTAACATCATTCAATTTGGAAATTGTGATCTGCAAGACAAAAACAGATGTTATGATAAAAAAAAAACAAAAAAACAATAAAAAAATACTACACCCCAAACACATCATCTTCTTTAACCGTTCACCACCACTCTAACTCTGCCATTATCATCGCCCATCACACTGTCATCGCCACTGTTAAACAGGAAGATGAAAAAATGTGATGGGTGTTGAAAGGTAAGTGATGGATTTGGGCGACAAAGGATAAGAAACAAATGCAACATAGGGGTTTTCGTCTCTGGTTTCTCGAGCATATGTCATGTGTTTGAACTTTTTGATCGAACAATACAACGTTGTTAAAAAATATTTGAACAAGCCTTACAGGGGGGCGTTCAGATCAATTTTTCGATCATGTAGTTTGTGTTCGAATCAATTTTTTAAACCTATATTTTTTGTTTGAAAGTTTGGTTCGAACGACTTTTTTCAAGGCATTTCTTTTCATTTTCTTTCTTCAATGACACGACGGCGGCAACGTATTTTTGTGTGCATATTTTGTTTATGTTATTCAATAGACAGCGGCCATGGCAGTGATGGGCGACGATTGGAGTGGTGGTGGAGAGTTTAAGAAGATGAAGTATTTGGGGTGTAGAATTTAAGGATAATATTGACATTTTTGTGATAATATTTTTAGTGGGGTGAACTAATAAATAAAACGAGGTGCGTATATCCACGTCATTTGTTTTAAATTTGCCCGTATTAACCAAATTATGACTTTAGTATTTTAAGTTATTATATTACATTAATAAATTAATAATATTATACTTACATCGAATGGATTTATCAATTCGCTCCGTGCATCGCACGGGTTAAGCACTAGTATAAATTTAAAGCAAAGAAACTAATAGAGTTAATTCATTCTGATTTATAATATGAGACCACTTTTTACCATTTATTTAAATGGACCCAAACCCTACCCACTAACCCTATTTGCTTGATCCACCTGGCCGCCCACACTATTAATATTTCAAAAGAAATAACAAAGAACCAGAAGAAGTTCCCACTCTCTCTCTCTCTCATATGCTTGACAACAAAATTAGGTTTTGCTGAAGTTTTTATTTTCTAGCGAGAACGACAGTGGCTCGTGGCAATAGCGGTGGATGGTAATAGAGCGAGCGTAGCTGCTGGTGCTTTTTTTTTTCGTTCCTTCTCTCTACTGGGTTTCTAACTATGGATTTCAGTGGATGTGATTTGTGAGTTCGTGACTGAATTGAGTTTTTTTGGGGGTAAGTAAAATTATGTTCATATGTTCGATTTGAATTGAGATGATATTGGAGTTAGTGATTCTACAATATTAGTGGTTGAAGTTGAGATGAAAGGACACGAATATGAGGAGGGCAAAATTGAAATTGAATGGTGGGATGAATTGGGGGTTAGACTATCTCCAACAGCCTCCCTATAATGACTCATTCTATTTTAGGGAGGTAAATGCATTAATATAGCTCCAAAAGGCTCCCTACAAGGACTCCCTAAAATAGGGAGCTCCCTTTTTTATTACTTAGACTAACTCCAAATGACTGCTATCAAATTCCCTAAACTCACTCCCTAAATTAATTCTCTCTATTATTTCAGACTCCCTATCCCATTTTACTTTATCAGGCTCCTTACTTATGTCAACTCTCTATTTTAGGGATTCCATATTCTAATTTTATTCCAATAGACTCCCTATTTATAAACATTTTATCATATATATAATAAAGTAATAGGGAGTCAATTTAAATAAAAGTAAAAAGATAATAATAGGGAGCCAAAATTGATCCCTACTTGTAGAGAGCTCAAATAATAAAATAGCGAGCTCCCTATTTTAGAGAGGCCTTGTATGGAGCCTGTTAGAACTATATTAATGCATTTGCCTCCCTATAATAGTCAAGGAGACATTATAGGGAGGCTGTTGGAGATAGTCTTAGGCTCTCTAAATGTAGGGAGCAACTTTGGCTCCCTATTATTTTCTTCTTTCTCTTTATTTAAATTGATTCCCTATTAACTTAATAACATATATGATAAAATGTGTATACAAGGTGTCTGTTGGAGTAAAATTAGAATAGAGAGTTCTTAGTATAAAGAGCTGACATAAGTAAGGAGTTTGATAAAGTAAAATGATACAGGAAGTTTGAAAAAATAGAGAAAATTATTTTATGGAGTGAGATTTGTGGAATTTGATAGGGAGTTTGTTGGAGTTAGTCTTATTTGCAGAAACACTACGTGGTTGTGGTTGTCTGGCTTCTCTATGTCTAAATATCCATGGTGAAAAGATTGGCTAGATCGGGTAAATCCAGGTTATTCAAAATGATCATTTTATTCTGGAGAATTATTTTATTGACCTCCCGATTCATCTCAAGGAGGCACTCGGTGACCTAGTTGAGAGAGTCTATTGAGAGAGAGCGAACCTCGAGGCTGATGAATATGGAGCTAATGGTTCGTCTCGTTCGGGTATGGAGGCTCGAGTCGAAGGTTTGGAGGTCAGGGCTGGAGTGGAACGTGGCTTCGTATGAGCTCATATTGACATCTGGAGTGCTCATCGACATGTGTGTTGTGTGTATCTTAATATGGGTGGGGGTGGGGCAGGGGCCAAAGGTTGTTTGAATATGGGATAAGGTTATCAGAAGGGGGACAATCTAAATCAAAGTTCAGTTTTGGTTTGTAGTTCTCAAATTCATAAGCTTAAGTGTTGCAGCGAAAACAATGAGTGCTTAAACATACGTGTCGGGGCTTTGGAAAAAGAGATCAATCTGATGTGATGAGGTTCTTACTTAGGGTTCACCGCTTGGAGTACTATTGGCTCAGGTGTTACTCATCATCCATTCCGTTTGAAGCTGTGGGTGGTGGTAGTTTGAGGCGCTCTTGCCATTCTCTTAGAGATATATGACTTCCCCCCGTACTTGGGACTTGTCGATGCTTATGCCTGAAAGTATGAATGTCCTATAGACAATCAGATTTAAAGACATTATACTTGATCACAATTATTATATATATCGTAATATATATGGCATTGCATTTATTGAATTATTATTTTGATTGTTTGTGATTATTCATATAAATGTTCCCGTAGAGTTAATGTTGTCATTGATATAGTGAGATGTCATTGATAAAACATTACTCTTAAAATAGCCACGACTAATGATTATCAAGATTGGGATATTGATAATATAATATATGTCGTCATGTGGTCTGCATCACATTTTAGAGAATGCAGTAAGTCTCACGACTGCGAATAATAGTTATTCGTGATGGACACATGGATACTTTGGAGAGTATTGGTAAACCCTACTGACAAGTTATTTATTGTATGTCTATAAACTTATCAGTGTATAAAGCGTGTGATAATCCTTTGACTTGAGGTCAATACGCACCTTATTTACTGAGTGATGTACTTTGACCATGACCAATGCTTGCACTCCTTTTGGGGTAGATACGGCTTGTGTTGGGTGCATCATGATGTAAATGAAGGTGGTAGTTGAGCCAAGAAAGAATTCATTCCTCGATTGGAATTTCGAGAGAGATCACTCATAATCTCTATATTAGGTCGACTAAAGTCATTGGCCAATGCAAGAGACATATTCAATATAGTGATTGAGTATGGTCTAGTTGTCGACTAATAAAGATGAGATAAATTGATTAAGCCATTGAGATAGACACTTGGATAAATCTTAAGCTTAATCGAGTGATTCGGAATGAAAGGAATTTCACCAAAGCTTTTATATAAAGGTTATAATTCGCTGAGTTCAAG
>BMAC01000023.1:839371-892620 GCA_014905375.1 Phtheirospermum japonicum | reverse complement strand
CGTTGGTGCGCGCTGGCATCGGTTGGCACGCGCTGGCTGCGCGCGGGTATGCGGACGGGACTGGGCAGGCTTCGGCAGGCTTCAAGCGCTGGCGCGCGTTGGCTGCTGCACGGTCTCGGCAGGATGCGGCAAGCTTGCGGCGGGGACTCGGCAACTGCTCGGCAGCTGCGCACAGGCGCGCCTTGGCTCGGGCCAACTTGCGCCAAGGTTCGTTTGGCGAGTCCTGGCTTGTCCTGGCGCGCCTTGACAACCATTCCAGAATTTTTTGGCGTTTTGGAGCTAATTTTTAGCTCATTCTGGCATGTCTTGGCTCGTCTTGACTTGTATTTTGGCCCTTAATTTCTCCACCTTTAAAAATAGGAATTTTAAACATAAAAACCCAAGAATTTCACCAAACCTCAAGGTAATTAAACCAATTAACCCATTAAAATRTAAAATCAAGAAGAAACACGAAATATAATAAAATAAGAAAAACAACCTAGAAAATTAACTAAAAACGACTCCAAACTACTAAAATCAATATAAAAACATATCTAAAAGCACAAAGAAAAACATAACAATTACATGCAAAACAAGTATGAATATCATCCAACCACCACACCATCCTAATTAATACATAATTTTAAGGGAAGCCTTAATCTATATAAATGAATCAAACAAAAAATATCTTTACACCAACAAGGTTCTTATAAATTTTTGGGGAGGCCTTGGCCCCCTCAAGTTCTAGGCTAGATTCGCCCCTGTTGGTTATGATGTCACAAAAGTCTAATACAAATATCACAAAATAGTGTAAAGTATCACATATTTGTACTATATGTTTTAGTTCCATGTCTTTATTACTATTTTTATATAAGAAGTTAAAATAACATAAATATAAAGTGTCACAATAGGTTTCCAAATGCATGTTAACTTTATTATAATGATTTTAAATGTTTATTTCAAATAAATGTATGTAGACATATATAAAAGTATCACATACTTATGTCAATTATCACTTTAAAGTATTATAGATATGTATAATAGTATTACAAATTACTGTGGAAGTATCACAAATACAGATAAAAGTATCATGGTTTTAGATTAAAAAAAAAATCACTAAATAGTATTTACAGTTGAGAGTATAAATGTGTTACAAATGTAATTAAAAATATCACAATCGGAACTAAAAGTATCACAATTCCAAGTGACAATATCACTCAAATGTATTATAATTTTATATATAAGTATTACAAATTGCTACCCGCAACTTGTTGGGAGTAGAGGCATCAAAGCTTGCCCAACCTAGTAAAGGGGCTTGGAGATACTTGTTGAAAACCTATACTCTTTACTTGATCCAGGATGTGTGATGTATATGCCATTGCGAAGTGATCTATGAATCTATAAATTTATCAAATTTTTAGATAAAAGTATGATTGTGTTTTAGTTTTAATAATGAGTTGTTAATATCACCAAATGTTGTTAAAGTATCACAAAAGTTGTTCGATTATCACAGAAAATAATTAAAGTATCATATCTTATTTAATTTTCTAAATTTGTTTTTTGCGCTTATATGTGTGTTTTTTAATTTAAGTATGACAAAAATCATTAAATTACAATAAAACATATTTAACGTATCACGGGTCTTTGATACTTGATTTTTGTTTTCTTGCATCTATTTACATTTAGAATGAGTTGTTAATATCATTAAATGTTAAATTATATAAAATATCATTAAAGTCTAATAAAAGTATTAGAAAAGTTATTTTAGTATCGCATTAATGAAGCCTATAAATCTCGGTAGCTTCTTGTTGACCCAAACATTTATAAATCTACAATGCCTACATGCATTTTTCAATATGGACACAGTTTAGTTGAGAAGCTAAGTGTACATAAATTAGGCATAGTTTGATAAAAAAAAAAAAAAAAAAGGCGGCCAAAAATAGTCTATTACTTCAAAAAAAATTAATCCAGAGGGAAACTTTGACCAAAAGAGTATTTATTAACGCACACGCCCAATTTCCCAATCCTCGTGAACCATAGCGGTCGATTAAAGGGCCAGACATATTTTATTGTCCGGTATAACCACTCGCTTCAGAATAATCGACAAAGTCCCAACCGGCCAAATAAATCTACGATGCAAGTATAATGATCTAAATCCAGCTCGATACTGAATTCCCATTTCACGGAGTTTAAGGCTTCACAACCTTCGTGTAATAGGCTTGAGTGGCTATAAGTGGGTAATAATCTCAAGAAGGTAATTTTATTGGGCTTTATCTTTTCATCGTTCATCTGATCGAAAGTTTTGAGTGCTTCGAAACCTAATCCCCATAGCCTCGTCGATGACCATGTCACAACATCTTTCATGAGCATTTTATTAAAACAATTTCTCATATTTTCGGGTTGGGGCTTAACATTTGTTAAAAGCTCAATAGCCTCTTCAAAATACTCAGATTTTGCATACAAGTCCAACAAACAAGTTGATAAAATATCTTAAAAAATCTAATTTTAAGAGCAAGGCAATGTATTTGCTTACATTGGTTATGATTTTCAAACCCTCCAAGCCCTGAAATAATTAGAGTAAATCTTTTGATACTTGGTCCCCTTCGCTGCTTCGCGGCAAATTCCTGTGATGACCTAGACCTCCTGCTCAAAGCCGCCACAACATTCAGCTGGTGGCTTAGCCCACATGGCACATTTTCTTCCTTAAGAAAAAGGGCTTTTTGTTCCGCTAAAAACCTCAAAAGGCTTAATAAACAACAATAACATAATTCATTTTTGCACCATCATAGTTCCATCTATGTAAAACCATAATTAAAACTGATGATAAAACCTTACAATTGAAACATAATTTTTATCAGTAACTAGGGCTTGAATACCTCTCGAGCTTGGAGACGAATATCGGGCGAAATTATAAATGCAGTCGGCGGAGGACGGTTCTGGTGGCAACGGGAAGCACATCCTGATCAAGTGTTGGTTAGAGAAAAAGGGGGGAAGAGACAAGTTTTTTTTAGGCAAAATTGTAAAATAACTAACTTAGGGGTGGTGGTAATTTAATACCACTAAATATACTTGGTAGTAAATTTACCCAATAACTTATAAAAAGATAACAATTTAACCCAAATTTCGCCGGAAATAAAAAAGTTTGTCGGATTCTTTCAATTCCGGCGAAAAAATGTTGACTTGGACCAATTTTGACCAAGTCAACGTTGATGTGGCAAAAAATAATAACAAAAAATTAAAAAAAAACTATTACAAAATCAAAATTTTATTTTTGAATTTTAAAATAATTTTAAAAAATTGTTTAAATTATAAAATTAAATAAAAAGACGAAATATATTATAAACTTGAGATAATTTTAAATTGATAAAAAATACTATTAAAATATAAATTAAAACAAAATCTAGAAAAATATTTTAAAATTCAAGACTATTTTAAATATTAAAATATTATTTAAAAATAAATCAAAAAAATCTGGGAAAATATATTATAAAATTTGAGATTATTTGAAGTATGTGAAAAAAAATCATTACTAAATATGGAAAAATATTTATTGTAAAATATTATATTAAAATACATAATTAAAAAAATCTAGAAAATATTTTAATTATAGAAGAATTATTTTGCATATGAAAAGAGAATGTTTTAAAGTAAATCTAGAAAAATATTTTATAATACCTAAAATTATTATAAATATTAAAAAACATTTTCAGATTTTTATAGATATTTTCCCATATTTTGTTTTAATTTTATAAATAATAAAAAAATATTTTTTCAAGTTTTGTTTTAATTTATATTTTAATAATAGTTTTTTGTCATATTTAAAAAACCTTAGATTTTATAATATATTTTTCATATTTTTTAATCTTATATTTTAAATAGTGTTAGATTTTTAATATAGATTTCTAATTTTAAACAATATTTTTAATTTGTTTTTGTGCCACATCAGAATTGAATTTGTCAAAATTGGTCAAAATCAACATTTATCGCCGGAAATTGAAAGAATCCGGCGATTTTTATTTCATCCGGCGAGTTGAAGTTAAATTGATATCTTTTTATAAGTTATTGGATAAAACTACCACCAAATATATCTAGTGGTATTAAGTTGTCAACACCCTAAGTTATTGGGATAATTTTACAATTTTACCTTTTTTTTTTATATAACATAACGTAGAGTGAGAGATTATACCATGGACCCAGTTGCACCTTGTAAGGTGCACCCTATAATTTAATTTACTATCGCATATAACTAGCATATATCATTACATATAATTTGTACATATCATCACATATAACTGATACATATCATCACAAGTAATTGAAATTTTAAATCTAAAATTTAAAATCCTATAATTAAAAAAAACAAACTTAAAAGAAAAAATTAAACCCTAAAAATAGAAAATTAATCCCTAAAATAAAAAACTAAACCCTAAAATTGAATATTAAACTCTAAATTCTAAATTTCTATCATATATCATCACATATAACTACAACATATCATCACATATAAAAAAAAACTAAACTTTAAAATGATATATTAAACCCAAAAAATTGAATACTAAACCCTAAAATATAAAACTAAACCCTATAATGGAAAAATAAACTCTAAACTCTAAAATTTTGACACATATCATCACGTATAACTATCATATATCATCACGTATAACTATCACATATCAGCACGTATAATTATCATATATCACCACGTAAAACAGGATGCGCCTAGCAAGGGTACACCTAGGTGCACCTAATAAATTGCCACGTAGAGTGGGGTGATTGAGTCCGTGAGCGGGCAAATTAAAAGTGGATCCGATAATTGAATTTGGCTAAAAAATATTCTCATAATACCATACTTTCTCTAAAATCAAATTCAAATGTAATAGAATTCATATACCATAATTAATTGAAATTTAATTATCAATAACTGAGAATTGTTACTATAAATGTAATAACAATGTAAAATATATGTGAACGTATTTCTAATTTTTATAGTTAGAATTGGCGATTTTCTCTTATAAATTATTCGCAGAAAAAGCCCATGGAAACAACTTGTCACCGGCTCGTTTTAATGTGGTCCGCCCCATTTTCATTTGAGTACCCGATGATTAAAAGGATTTTTATTTAAAATATAAAAAACGCGCCTGCCTAAACATTTCTCATTTCCATCACACACTCTAACTCTCACATCTTTCTCTCAAGCGTCTGCTGAATAATTCGCGCTATTTGGTTAGTTTAGAATTTACTGAGATCATAGAAAAATCATCGGTTTTCAGTTGGTGTTGTCGGAGAGGAAAAAGGAGTGTGGAAATAACACTTGGTTTGAAGGATCTTGATTAGCTTGAAAGTGGGCACAAGTTGGTGATTTACAAGTGAGAAGCTCAACCTCTATTTATAGGTGATTCCACCTCCTCAAATGAACACTTAGATTTCCTACACTATTCCTACTACAACCTCCTCAAATGTAGTCATCTAGAATGCTCTACACTATACATTACTTAAAAGAGACTCTAGACACGTTCTAGAGTTCTCCACACAATGCCACTACATGAATCTTCTAGAGAATTCTACCATTTTCTAGGATACTCTCTAATTTACAAGCACTAACCAAGGAGAGTCAACACTGTTTCAGAAGGTTCCATCTACATATTTCCGTCCTTGAGCCACTAGAATGTCCACGGAGCATCACATATCTCCGCCAAGTTCTAGCAGCTTCCTCGGCTCGGCCCGCCATGAATCTTCCCAGCCCGAACTCGGCCCGTTCTCGGCCCGAACTTGTTCCGCACAATTCTGGAAGATTCCGGACCACGTGGTGCCTCTCTTGCACCCTCTTCCGCATCCCGTGCGCCTCCCATGCGCACGTTGGGCCATGCTCGTCCCACCATGGCCCGGTCACAACGCGTGGGGCTCGACACTCGCCCCGGTCCCTTAACACATGGTGCCACTCTTGCACCATCGTTCCCACTTCGTGCACCTCCCTTGTGCACGTTCGGCCATATTTGTCCCGGCATGGCTCAACCGTTATGAGCGGGTTTGCTGAATAATTCGCGTTATTTGGTTAGTTTAGAATTTACTGAGATCAACCGTTTCGAAAAATTATCTATTTTTCGGTTTTCAGTTTTTTCCTAATTTCACTCATTCGCAGATTAGATATTTTGTTCCTATTGTTCCAAATTTTTTCTATGGAATATTTCTAATTTTTTTGTTTCATCTATAGAGTAGGAGACTTGCTGATGGGAACGGGAGCCTCGCTGATGGTCCGAGGAGGAACGGGAGCCTCGCTTTGATATGCTTAAGTGTTCAGTTTGGATTTGTGAATGGTTGCCTTTTTATAAGTGAATGTGAATTACATGCTCTTTTAATGCTAATTTAGTCAGTTGAATGGAGAATAATGTAAGATTAGTTGTATGGAATGCATTTTATATGTAATCGTATCGGCCAGGCCCATAATTTATAAATTTGAACATTTTGAGATTTCATCTCGAATTTCACCGTTGATGTCCTGATTTCCTCCGGCGCGCAGGCTTTCTAAGCCTGACAGGTTCCTGAATTCGAACAATCAGATGCTTTTTAGGCCTTTACTGTTATTGGGTAAACGGTAATAAAATCACGGAATAACAGCAGGGATAATTCGAATTAATAGAGAAAAACAAATAGCAAGAACAGAAAATTAAATCAAGTTGAACCGTCGAGGCGAGCGAACTCTCTCCTTAAGATTCTTATTGCCCCGGACTACGTGCTCGTGGTTGAACAGCAATGAACCTCCCAAGATACAATGACGAACGGAGCTGGACGGAGCAGTCGAACCAGCACCCTGGCGAACGAGAATTGGGCAGACAACTGAGCAAAATCCTAATTGCGAACTATATGATGCGTGAGGCAAGTAGGATGATTATGAGATGCTTTATGATTTTCGGATGCAAAAATACACTGCAGGAGGGGGGTATTTATAGTTGCAAAAGGATCACAATTAAGGTAGGAAATCGCAGGAATTAGGATTCCTCATACAAGTCTAATTCCTATTCTTTCTCTCCAAGAAAGACTGGAATATTCTGGAACTGGTCCAAAACTAAAGCTCAGGCCCAGCTAGACTATAGAACCACGAACCACAAACCACATGCGCGAAAAATCGCGAGTATGGACGCGGAACGCGAGCCATGCGCCGCGGGCCTCGGGCCACGGGCCTCGGGCCCGAGCCGGCCGGGCGGGCGGGTGGTGGCGCGCGTGTGGGGGGTTCCCCACCCCACTCAACTTGTAACCAATCCCCATTTCACTTCATTTAATAAAACCTTTCTCAAATGGGTCTCCTTCCTATGTGGRACTTTCCATATACCAAATGGAAATCCCACTCMCTTTTCAACTTCCATWTTTACTTATTAAATGTCCAACTTTGAACATTGATTGCTCACTCATCCCAACATGGATTTGTGAAAGTAAATATACCACGTTCATCTACTCACAACGTAAATTAAGAATATGAAGCTCGTTTTCGAAAATAACGAACTTACCACATTTGAAATAATGGACCAAAGTTACCAAAAATAACCTTCCAAATATCCAAATCCCCAACAACAGTTTCCGAGCGCGTCGGACGATCAACAATGCTAATTGGATGTGGCTATCATACTCATATCTTGCATAAAAATGAATACAAGCAGATACGCGTCAGAACTGAAGAAGCGCGAGTGACCAGTCAACTCCATTTCTATTAGCCGTGTATAATTGGGATGTGTATGTGCTATAATAAGATTTTTCCATGAGAATTTGTAGACTTTGGGGATGTTTTAGTCGAGTCATAATTTTGCAGAAACATTCACACTTTAGGGTAGCAATGCATTTTCACATACCAGTTGAAACAATTTGAATTTCTTTTATTCACATCTATAATCAAATTATTACCATATCCATTTCCAGAAACAATACTTAGTAATGAGCAGCATGAATAAGTGGGCTTTGAAGATTCTTAAGTAACATCCTTTTTTTTTTTTAAGTTCGAGAAATAGTATAGAAAGACTCGTGTTTATGTTGTCCCTCAACAACCAATACCATGGTGGGGCCATAATGCCATATAATAGCTCTACGGAATGATATAGAAAGATTCATGACCTTGATTTTCCTTCCTTCTGAAAGACGGAGAAGAAACATCCCAAGCAGCAGATTCATTCTTGGGCACTCCTCTGATAAACAAATTCAATGTCATGTTCTGTGCAGCATTATCAGACGCTTCTGGAGAAAATAGAAGATAATCGAGTACAAATGCCTGCAATGCATGCCAAGATATTATGTTGTTAGGGTACTAAAAATGATATCCACAACTGTCTTTTGTGAATAGCTAGCTAAAAGCCACTCTGGTATGGTTGATAACAGTAAACTAAAAAAATAGACACATATTTACTACGCTTTATTTTCTAGGGGAGTTATTTTTTTTCTTGCGAGGTAAACTCAAAAAATGATAAATAAAATGGTTTAATTAAATAAATAATATATATTTAATTCGGAATTAAAAAAATAAACTAGTTTGGAAAAAGTTTAATAAAATGTGGCGGGACGCGTTTGGCAAAAGCATCCCGCCCTTCGTGACGCTTCTGGGAAAAGCGTCCTGAACCTTTCTGTTGTCCCCAAAAGTTTTGACGCTTCTAGCATCAGCGTCCTGGTGCTGTTTTGTAATAAAGAAAAAACGGGCTTATATCTCCAAACCCTAACCCTAATACACATATTATTTATTTATTTATTTATTTATATTATATACATTTAAAGTTTAGTTATATTTATAATTTATTTAAAAAGATTATTAATTAAAATAAATAAACATATTATAAATAATGTCTTATAATTACAAGAAGTTTATTTGAAAATAAAAAAATACAATAAAATAATATAAATAACCAAATAACAAGAAATTTTAATTTCAAATTAAAAATACAATCAAATTAAGATACAACAACAACGAAAATTAAAATAAAAATTACAGTGATTTGATATTACACGAATACGATCACATTCGTAATGGCGGGTTTCCAATGAGATTGTGGTATTGACAAATGCAATTCAAGTAATTTTTATTAAATACCCGATCCATCAAACCAAATAAAGGTTCTACATGCTTTAGATATGCAGCAGTAAACTCAGCATCGCCTGCGACGTCGTTCCAAAATCGCACTATTTTTATAGGTAAAATTAAAAAGCGAAGTGTACTATTTTTATAGGTAAAATTAAAATAAATTACAAATCACGAGAAATAGTGTGATCCCGTGCCACATCTCTTTTTCTTATGCGTTTTACGTAGATCGTGATCATATCTTGGTGGGGGGCTACTGGTTCCTGGTTAGTCTCTTCCTCGTCCTCGTCATCATCATCATCATTACCACGCTCCATGAGACCCCAAACTTGATGTGCACGATCCGCAGTTTCAATGGGAATCGACATCGGAATAGGCGTCGTTTGGAAGTCCGGCCGCGGATATCCCATTTCATTCGGATAATCGGCACGTAGCAGATCGGTGAATGACTGTCCAACATATGTAGGAGTGTAAAAATTCGACGTTCCCATCGTCGGAACGTAATCACCTCTGACGTTATATGATGATCAACTGTAACTGCCATCATCAACGTGTGCTTGTACTTTCCAACCAAAAAGGTTCCATCAACGCTGATCACCTTGCGATAATGTTTAAAAGCCTCGATACATGGTCGGAATGCCCAAAATACAAATCTTAGCATGTGCACATTGGGTATGCCAGAAGATTTGTGTCGCCACTCGACCACTGTCCTCGGGTTGTACATTTGCAATGCCTCCATGTATTTTGGCAAATATTGGACCGACTGCTCCCACGTCCCGTACACATTTTCACGAGCCCGAGACAACCCTTGCCACGCCTTGTGATACGGCACAAGGTAATCATATTCTTGTTTGACAGCCTGCTGGACATGTAAGGCGCTATATGATGGATCCTGCTCGACGTGGCTGGTAATGAGCATAGCAATCAAATTTTTACACAAGTTGGGRTGATCTTTACGTGTAAACGATGCGAGACATCTGTGCTCAGAACCCAAGCTTGTGATTACCCAAGCACCCTTCCGTTTCCGAAAATTAGCGCGGAGCCACCAACCGCATTCGGATGATTCGTTCATATCTACATCACCAAGTGAACTCGACATGAAAACAATTTTCCAGATCACAGGATTGTTTTCTACCACTCTATACGAACACTTGGCGACGCGTACGGAGTAATCTTTGACAGCCCACATCAAATGTCGTTTATCTCTAAATATCATGCCTATTCTCAGCACTCCTTCTTCTTTATTGTAGTACAAGTTCGGCTGAGGGACACCAATAGAATCGATAGGAACGTCTCCGTATACGGTATCGAAAAAGGGTATGTTCTTGTACAGTGCGGAGCCTCCATCCGCTCGTCTATGGTTTGTAGGGACAAGTTCAAGTTCATTCAAGGTAGGTTCAAAAGGTTTTTGATCTGGTACGCTACCCCCCAATTGAAAGAATTTCTCGTCAGTTTCATGACCATCATCATCTAGTTCGTCTAAACCATTTTCAGAATCACTTCCTTCATCTGGTACGAAACAATCGGCGGGGTAGTCTGAAATCACCGGTGGGGGATGATGCTCGGTGGATTCTACATTTGCATATCCACCCTCGTCTCGTAAAATCGATGCATACACGTCGTATTCATTGCCAGAAGACATATTCGCCTATGTGCGCTTACTTCTAAAAATATAAATTAATTCATTTATTCACATAATTAATAATTTCTTAAAAATTCAAATATTCTCATAATTAGTTATTTCTCACAAAATAAATCATATGAAAAATTCACATAATTGATAACTACATCACAAACAAGTAAATTCAATTTTTCACATAATTAATAATTTCTAACAAAATTAATAAAAACACATATTCCCGTAATTTAAAGTTTTTTCACAAGCAATTAAATAGAAGGTAACAATTGAAAGTTAATATTTTCCATAATCAATTTACAAGAACAAATCACAAAATTTTTTTTTAACAAATTTCATAAAAAATAACAATTTCCATAAAAAATTCACAATTAACAAAACAATTCACAAATAAACCTAATTAATTTTCATAAATGTTCATAACTAATTAACAATCTAAATAACATATTTCCATGAACAATTAACAATTAATAATTAATAACTAAAACTCAAAAAAACCTAAATTTATTATCATACAAAAAAAAAATGCAATTATAACAACAAAATAAAAATATAATACATAAAACTAAAAGATATAATAAACAATTGTTAAACTTAACAACAAATTAAATAAAATATTACCTTAAACATGGATAATTGACCCTCTTCCTCCTTCACTCTCGCCCGTCGCCCTTTGCTGTATTGTTGCTGGAAATGAAGGAATGGTGTGTGTGTGTAGGGTTATACGCCCGTTTTTTTTTATTACAAATTTGTCTCGGGACGCGTTTCCCGAAAGCGTCCCAACCCCAACATTAATTTTTTTTTTCAATTTCGCCCCAAAAATTTTTGGGGACAACAAATAGGTCCGGGACGCGTTTCACAGAAGCGTCCCGAAGGGCGGGACGCTTTTCCCAAACGCGTCCCGCCACATTTTTTAAAACTTTTTTCAAACTGATTTATCTTTTTAATTTCGAATTAAATATATATTATTTATTTAATTAAACCAAATAAAATCGTTACTTGAATTGCTGCTGCTAACATGCCATAGGGCCCACCCTCATGCTAAATGCTTTTGCCTCCAAAATTCATCACACGGTATTACAATTTTCGAGAAAAACAGCAACCGATGACTTACCATACAAATAAACCAGAAACAATAGTTAAACGGTCCGGTCTCATGCAAATTAGATAATAACCCCCAACCTCATAATACATATCAACCTAGTAAATCAATTCATCATACCAACTGATCATAACATTTTTATTTAGAAATTTTTACCTAATACCCTGATGGCTCGACTTGTGCCCTGATCTTCTGGATTCGCCATTGAAAAATCCCAAATCCGAAAAACACGGCTTCGCTTCGAAGAGGAAAAAAAATCAAGAATTCGAGCCTGAACCGAACAATTAGTTTTTTAATGTGAGGATTTCAATTCAACTGTTGTACACGGTTGTGTTGTGGCTGTATACAAATACGAAAACTAAATCCTAACTGTGTAGAAATCATTGTTGTGTACCTTAATTTTCTTTTTCCTTCAGTTAGTTTTTTCCGGGAGATGATAAAAAGTAGGACATCCTTGTCTACAATTGAAAAAAAAAAATTTATAATTACTAACAAAATACCACATTTAGAAGTCGTTTGCTTTAGAATTTAAAATGGAATTGAGATGTTAGTCCCATGTTGTGTAAATTCTTTTCTTCTTGCATTCCATTAATCATTAATTCAACAGAATACAATCTGAATGGGCAAATGAAATTGATATTAACAGAAAGGGAAAAAGGGGTCTATTTTTATAGCACGTCTGTAATTGAGTCTAGATCATCATTCATAATTAAATCAGTATCTGTTTGGATAATCTAGCTTCCTTGTCAGGATATGGATTGCCTCTCCAAAAGCACTGCATTTGCAAATCAGTCAACAAGTACTTAAAGATTCTTTTTCATCTAGAATTATCTAATGAAACTCATGCTTAAAGCTCCTAAATTTAAATGATTTATTTTGAGTGGCATCCTCATCATCTCCTAGCCCAGCTTCAAAGTTGACACCACTATCACAACTTTCCCTAATATGACCATTTCTCCAAAATTCTCCATCATGGGATGCTGCACATCTCAACAGAACATATTATTCCAATAATAATAATAATAATTAAAAAAAAAGACACAATGAATATAAATAAACATATCACAAAAAGGCGATGAATATCTTATAAATCAACAACCTCGGGGCTCATTCTTTGCCTATTTGATGAAACAGGGTACTACAGATCACATATCAGTGACTTTATAAAGGGAAAACAGATTCTCCTCAACTTTTTTACTAAGCAAATATAGTTTAACCAAGTGTTTTTTTTCTTGGAGGGATTCAAGCTGGTCAAATCCTGGTGTAAGTACCACTCAAATACAATCATTGACCAAAAGGAGGTCATTCTCAACAGTTAAAGTGCCTTTGTTTATATTGAAAATTACATTTGGCATTTCCAAATTTCCTTGCATAATGCTAGTGCCATATAGGATCAATAGTAATAAAACGAAATGGAAATGAGAAAACATTAAAGTAAAAAATTCCTAACTAGACTAATCTCATCAATGCGAGGTTGGAGTGAACCACATAGGTGATGGCACAATCTTTCTTAAGCTATGAACATCACATGGATAATAGCAGGGAGAAATGGTCTTGTTCTCATAATCAAATATCCCAATATCGTGACCCCCATAAATGGAATCCGGTGGCAAAGTTGGATTTTTATTCGAGTCTGTAAAATAAATGGAATTGGGCTTCAACCCCAACTCATCCACCCCTGGCACCGCAAACGAGTGGTTCATCCCAACAAACATCGCCAGACCATCCAATGAATTATTATTACTACAACCACCCTCCATCAGCCACAATCCATCCACCATATGACATCCTAATTTTCCTTGTTGTGGATAATCAAGTTTAAGAACAGAAAATCCAACAGTCTTGTGCGGGTAGAGATGGGTCAACAAGCGACCACTAACCGGGTCATAGGGGATGCTATCGACATCCACAAAGGAATTGTTGGGCCCAACTTGTTCCATGACGAACCGTATCACTACAAACATCTGGTCGTGCTGCTCAGCGTACACAAGGTACGGTATCTGCCTGCAAGATGATGTCATAAGTGTCGTTCTATTGTCATTCAACCAAGTGCAATTACCGCCTTCGAAATGTGTCCAGTTCCAGTAAAAAACACTTGGTTTCGGATCGGGAGAAGATAAGAGATCCCAAGCCTCAAATTGAGTTGGAGGGGTAGGGCAATAATCCTCCCAAAAGTCGATCTCGAGCTGAGTCGTGCAGCAGAAGACTTTACGTCGGCTGCAGTATACGAAATCCTCGTAAGCCCGACCATAGTTCATGTCGTAATTCCACGCATCCTCCTCCCTGTAGCCGTCGAAATACAGGTCGCCGATCGGGGTCCACTCCGTGCTCCGGAGGGGGTGGCAGAATGCCAGCCTGTCACCTGGGCCGAAAGTCATCATGGCACGGCATTCGTCAGCTTCGTCGGCGTCGGGGCAGCAGGAGAGGATGACCTTGGACACGCTCCCACAGCCGTCTCGGGTCAAGTTGATATCCGGATCGGGTAGGGTTTCAATTGAGGGGAGCTTTATGTGTCGACGTGTGATCGGGTTTGAGAGGAAGATATCGTTGTTCCGAGGGTTGAACAGAGCTAGCCAGCCATGAGAGGACCCCACGAATTCAGACTCATCGCTCGGCAATTCGGATTCGGGTTTTGTTTTCCTGACGGTCTCTACTCTGTCCTCGGCCAGGTTATAGAACCTATAAACCATGTCGCCGCCGCCCTTGAAGGCGGGTGGTAGCAGCAGCCACGGTGGTGACATTATTCTCGATGGCGCTGAATTTAGGGTGCTCATCCTGCTCCGATGACATAAATTACAACTACTATCAAATGATTTTGCAATTCTGGCGGAAATACGGCTGAGGACAGAGTAATGGCGGCGGAGGAGTGAGTAAGCCATGTCGATCGAACGAAGAAGAAATCAAGATCACAAAACCTTTTTGAGTGGGCATATGAAAAGAACAAGATTTTTGTAAGTTAAAATATACGGTAAATAAATATAGGGGTGGAATCATCTGGAAACTCGAGTTCTTGTCCACTTATTAATCTCAACGGTAGAGAGGGGCACATGCGTCATCTACCAGCTGACCTAATACTAGGTCAAACTTTGCCAAATCTGAATCCCGCATAGGCCTGGATTGAAACGAAACATTTTCTTCTTCCAGGAAAATTATAAATCCTCTCTGAACTTTTGCCTTTCAAAAAATCAAACCCAAGCCCATTATTTACAGAAAAACTCAATTTCACCAAGGGAAAGGAAAAACACCCCCGCCGAGCTCCCCGCCTTCCCCGCCGCAAGGGTGGGCCTCCGCCGTCGCCACATGTCAAATCCGCCCTCACATCCACCGCCCCCCTCCTTTGGCCCGTCGCCACACGCGGCGCCTCTGTACAAATAGAACTCGTGGTCCCCCGACTCCCACCGCGAGGAGGCGTGGCTCCGGCAGAAGGCCGGCCGCCGTAATCGGCGTAGCCGGAGCGTCACCGCAAGTGGTTGCTTGTTCAATGCGCCAATCTTCGAGCTGATTCAGGTTTCCACTGTGTTTCAAGGGTTCGTTCACAAATAAAAAAAAGGAAAAATCTTTATTTGAATGAAAGTAGCCAATTAAACACCAACCAACTTTTGTTAAATTGCTATTTGTCTTATTTTATGTTAGAGTTATGCTAACATTTTTTATGCTAATTTTATGTTAGGGTTATGCTAACATTTTATGTTAATTATGCTAACCTTTTCTATGCTAATTTTATTGGAAATGAAAATATATATTTTACTGTTGTTTTTGAAGTCTGTTCTGTACACAGATTTGATTAGAGGGATCTTTTTTCTTTTGTTTGTGTCTTCAAAATCCTATTTCCATAAAACAATAAAAAATAAAAAATAAAAGAAAGAAAGAAACAGAACAGAACAGAATTGTTCGAAAATGTCATTTGAAAACACAACCATACGTATGTGATGGGAATTATAATATTGTGAATTATTAAAAATCGATGTTTTATTTTTTATTTTTGGTTTACAGAGTTGTTTTATATATTATTTAATAATGTGCTAATTATATTAGCAGCATGCTAATATTATAGCATATATAATATGCTAGTAATATTATAAAAATATAAAAATGAGCAGAATGCTAATGTAAATGCTGATAATGACAATTATGCTAATTATAAAAAATATAAATTGCATGGCTATGCTAATTAGATGATTCATGTTTGCTCGGAATGCTAATTATAATATTTATTTTATTATGCTTTTATGATGCTAATTATATAAATATCTTTTGCTAAATATTTTGCACTTTGTTGCTGAGTCATATAATCAAATTGGTTTTCAAGTTTGAAACAATATTACGTGTTGATGCTAATAATATTGTTATTGCTAAGAATACTATGTGTTGATGGATATAATTATCATTATGCTAATTATAGTGTTATTGCTAAAAACATTATGTGTTATTGCTAGAAATATTATGTGTTATTTCCTAAGTATGTGTATTTGACAGTTCTTCTCCGCCAATTCCTGTATTGTTTTCAATTCATGTGTTTAGTAATGCCGTTTTGTGTTGTTCTTTCTAAGGGCCAGTGAATAATATAACATTGTAGTTGTATTTTATTTGGTATTGTATTGCTAATATTTGTGTTTGAAAGTGTCTATATATGCTTATCTTAATATTATTGGATTGCTTAATTATTGTTTTCTTAATGCTACTGTTGTTGGGTTATACGGACTAAAAACACATTATTACATTGCTTATATCCTGTATTGGTTGCTAATTTTCGTGTTCACTGATATCAGTTATAACATTTTGTGGTGCTACACATTATAGTTTAGTAACTATGATTAAGTCCGTTATAAATTCTGCAGCATTTTCTAAATATGGCAATCTTAAAAGCCATTTTCATGATCATAATTGTTTGATGTGCTTTCTTTCTTTCTTTCTTTTTCTTGTAGGTTGCTCGAGGTGATAATAGTGGTGGGGAATCCATGCCCATGCTTCTGAGAGTACCTCGACTTGCTGATCCTTATTATGGTTATAACATGATTGGCTTTGGGGATGTTCTATTCCCCGGTTTGCTAGTTTGCTTTTCTTATAGTTACTTCTATCTCGATAATCGTGTCATTAATATGATAGGTGTAATATTTGTGTACCTCAAATATCTGTCATGGTTTCGAATGTATCTTTCTATTGATACCCAGTACAATTCTTTTGCACTGTCTGAATATCATAATAATATTACAAATTCATTTATAGGTTTGATGCATATGCATATTAAGAAAAATAAATATGTTGTGGTTAACTAAATTTTTTGGTCTCCGACTGTTTTACAACCAAGATAATCGCTGTTTGTTTCAGATTTGACAAAACCAATAAGAAGATACTCAATGGATACTTCCTTTGGTTGATAACTGGCTATGGAGTTGGTGAGTATATTATAAATATATGTTAGTTGTACATCCATGGTCTAGTTATTGCATCCCGTTTCTAACTTCCTGGAGTAAATATGCAATCCTTTGTTTTAAGTCTGGAGTTTCTTATTTAGTTTTATATTGATGCGCATCAGTATCCTCAATAATCTACACATTATCTCTCTTCCATAAAGCTCAAATGTTGCACGTTAACGATTTCAATCCTATGTGTTTTAACTTCTGTAAAGTTAAAAACAAATATAGAATCACCTTTATTTGATGAATTTTATTTGCTTATCCTATGTGACCTGGTATTTTAGTTGAAAGTGAATTTGTCAAATAATATTGCTAACCTATAGAAAAGATAACACTTTTCCACGACACTTCTTGGTATCTGCAGTGTCTGGTCACAAACCTTTACCGATTTTCAATTTTTTGAGTTCACATGTTCTAGCATTGCTATTTTACTATTCGTGAAGTATGTGTGCTATTTTACTATTCGTGCATTGCTATTTTACATTTCGTGCATTGCTAATAATATCTACTAATCATAGAAGTATGTGTGCTATTTTACTATTCGTGCATTGCTATTTTTTGTGGGTTTATGTTGCTTTTGAAGATAGTAATTCGTCTAGGATAGATGGACTGTGCACGTTAGCATTGTGTTTGGGCATTTTTTGATGTTAGTCCGAAACACGGATAGATTAATGTATTCTATCAATGCAGGTGGTGAAAATCAGACTGCAGCAGCAGAGAGGATTGAGCCACGAACTCCTCAAGTACAAGGGCCCAATATACTGTGCCCGTCTAATCGTCTGCGAAGAAGGCCTGTTTGGTTTATGGGCCGGAGCTGCCCCAACCGTGATGCGCAACGGAAAAAACCAGGCCGCTATGTTCAAACGCCAAAAAAGCGTTCGACGCGTTCACAGGAACTACTATATCGTGTGAATCGGTGTTCTGCACTTGAACTATATCGCGAGGATAAAAATAGGGATTGATCAAAAAGTGGAGATTCCTCGGAATGATGGACTAATATGATTCCAGATGATTTTGTATTAGGATTGCATGAACATTGTTGCATAGCATTTCAGATGCCCATTAATCAATTGTTCTTTTTTTTTTTTGATTCATTAAACTTGATAACTTGATGCTCTATTGTTTTATTGTTATTCTGTTTGAAATGATACTTGGGCACCCGATGATGATTCAATTGTTTAAATTGTCAAGATTCAAGAACATGGCACCTAGTCACAAGGGCACATATTGTTTGCTTAAATTTAAAATTGTTAGAGCAAAATCTAGTTAAATACAGAAGTAACACATTGATTGCACCATTCTTCATGCCTTATATTCTTTCCGTCCCAAAATGATAGTCCTGCGGTTGATTTCACACAAATTAAAAAATGAGTAGTTTATATAGTTAAGTCATTAATTTAGTTGGTATTTTCCAATTATACCTTACTTGAATTTATTAATGTCAATTAATGATTATAGAAATTAATGTTGGAATTAGTATATTTGTTATTGGAATGGTAAGATTTTACATTAAATTATCAATTTTTAATTTACCATGTGAAAACTAATATTTTAAAAATATTAATTAAGGGTATGTGTGGAAATAAAAAATTAATGATATGTTAAATATAGTATATGGACTATCTCTGTGGATAGYTTTATTAAATGAAGTGAAATGGACATTGGTTACAAGTTGAGTGGGGTTGGTAACCCCCCACATGCGCACCACCACTCGCCCGCCCGTGCTTACGTTTTGGACCAGTTCCAGAATATTTCAATTTTTCTTGGAGAGAAAGAATAGGAATCAGACTTGTATGAGGAATCCTAATTCCTGTAATTTTCCTTCCTTAATTAAAGGTCCTCTCACAATTATAAATACTCCTCTCCTGCAGTGTATTTCAGGATCCAAAAATCATAAGCATCTAACGTATCTCTCTACATGCCTCACGCATCATATAGTCTTGCAATTAGGGTTTTGCTCAGTTGTCTATCAAGTTCTCGTTCGCCAGGTTGCCTGGGTCGTCTGCTCCGTCCAGCTTCGTTTGTCATTGTATCTTGGGAGATTCATTGCTATCAAAAAGTGAGCACGTAGTACGGGGCAATAAGAATCTTAAGGAAAGAGTTCGCTCGTCTCGACATCTTTCTTATTTGCTGTTTATTTATTTATTCTTGTTGATTGTTGTTTCTATTAATTTGAATTAATCCCCACTGTTATCCAAAGTTTACTGTTGTAATCCCAATAGGTTAAGATTCATATTCTGTAATTTGAACTGATGGACACGTCAACAACGAACAACGCGACGCTGCCTGCTACAACCTCCGCGACGGCACCCTCCATGACGAATTCGACCGTACCTGCAAAGACGAACTCCTCGATGCCCTCTTCTGTCACCGGACCATCTGGGCTATTTATAGGCGGACCCTCGATGTCTGCACCCTTCACTTTTGGATCCGGATCTGACTCGATTCCTTTTGGTTCTGCGATACCCTCCTCCGTTGCTGCGCATGCTGAACGTCCTGAAAAGTTTAATGGTCATAATTTTAAAACTTGGCAACAAAAAGTGGGTTTTTATTTAACTACTTTGAATTTGTCTCGATTTTTGATCGAGAATGCACCTTGTGAGTACTGACGATACGAGTTTCGATCGTAGAGCCGCCCTTGATGCGTGGACATAAGAGGACTATCTATGCAGGCATTATATCCTGAATAGTTTGGACAATGTGCTGTATGGGGTTTATAGTTCGGTCAAGATTACCGCTAAAGAATTATGGACGTCCTTGGAAAATAAGTACAAGGTTGATGACGTCGGCACTAAAAAGTTTATTGTCGGACGGTTCTTAGAGTTTGTCATGGTTGATTCGAAAACTGTGATGAGTCAACTCCAAGAGTTACAAATTATTTTGAAAACATACACGCTGAAGGTATGCACGTGTGTGAAAAGTTCCAAGTGATGGCTATTGTTGAGAAGCTACCACCGAGTTAGAGAGATTTCAAGAACTATCTAAAGTATAAGCAAAAGCAAATGACTTTGGAGAAGTTAATTGTCAAGCTACGCGTCGAGGAAGAAAATAGACAATCCACGACAAAGTATGGCAAGACCTCGATGATGGAGGCAAAGGCTCATTTAGCGGAAGCTGATTCTAGAAAAAAACGCATAGGCAAAGGCAAAGCGAATCAGAAGAAGGCCAAGAAATTCGAAGGAAACTGCCATAACTGTGGTAAGCCTGGACACATGAAGAAAGATTGTCGAAAACCACGCAGTCACTGAAGAGATGTCCGAGTTAGACCTTTGCGCGGTGGTGATGGAGGCCAACGTGATTGATATCCAAGAGAGTGGTTTATAGATACTGGAGCTACTTATCACGTTTGCTCTAATCGAGAGGTATTCTCTGACTATACCCCTGTTTCTGAAAGAAGTCTCCATATGGGTAACTCGTCTACTTCTGAAGTTGCTGGAGTTGGTAAGGTGCTACTGAAGATGACGTCTGGTCTAGAGTGAATTTGAAGGATGTGCTGCATGTTCCTGATATTAGGAAAAATCTTGTTTCTGGGTCCCTGTTTGTCCAACATGGATTTAAGCTAGTATTTGAGTCTAGTAAAGTTGTGCTCACTAAGAGTGGGAAGTTTCTAGCCAAAGGTCACCTCGAAAAGGGACTTTTAAGTTGAATGTAATAGTTAAATGGCCAGTTATTAATAATAAAGTTATTGCTTCTTTGTATGTTGTTGAGTCATGTGATTTATGGCATGTTAGACGTGGACACGTTAACATGAAATCAATTTAGAAATTGATAAAGATGAATTTACTAAATAACGTAAATTTTGACTCAAAACACAAGTGTGAAATTTGTATTGAAGCAAAAATGGCAAGAGCTTCTTTTAATTTGGTAGAAAGAAGTTCGGCTCCTCTAAAGTTAATTCACACTGATATTTGTGATATGAAACTTGTGCAAACTAGAGGAGGTAAAAAGTATTTTATTACTTTTATTGATGTCTGCACAAGATTTTGCCATGTTTACCTATTAAGAGGCAAGGATTAAACAATTTATGCGTTTAAGATCTTCAAGAATGAAGTTGAGAATCAATTGAACACTCGAAATAAGGCGATTCGGAGTGATAAAGGTGGAGAGTATGTTTCTCCGTTTCAAGAGTTGTGTGCTGAATATGGAATAATTTATCAAACGACTGCTCCCTATACACCTCAATTGAATGGCGTTGCTGAACGTAAGAATCGAACCCTGAAAAAAATGATGAACGTCTTCCTAATAAGCTCAGGTTTACCTCCTAACATGTGGTGTGGGGGGAAGCGGTTCTTTCCGCCAACCATATTTTAAACAGGTTACCTTACACGGGAAGAGAGAAAACTCCGTATGAGTTACGGAGAGGTAAAGCTCCAACTTACGATTATGTCAAAGTGTGAGGGTGCTTGGCTAAGGTACGAGTACCTGGACCGAAGCAAGTGAAGATAGGACCTAAGACAGTCGATTGCATCTTCATCGGATATGCACAAAATAGTGCTACATATAGGTTCCTAGTACATAAATATGAGATACCTGATGTAACTGAGGGAACGACCATTGAGTCAAGGAATGCAGTGTTCTTTGAACACATATATCCTTGCAAAGATATAAATGAGATGTCTATTAAGAGAACTTGTGAAGATGAACCATTTGCAGTTCAAGATGCATCACAAGATGGTGATGATGGCGAACTTAGAAGAAGCAAGAGGACTAAGTTTGCAAAGACGTTTAATCCGGAGTTCATGATCTATATATTAGATAATGAACCTCATTCCATTCAAGAGGTCTTGTCCAGTCCTGATGCTCCTATGTGGAAGGAAGCTATAAATTCGGAGATAGATTCCATCATGCAGAATCATACATGGGAATTGGCGGATCTTCCTCAAGGAACCAAACCCCTTGGATGCAAGTGGGTTCTACGGAAGAAGTATAGAGATGATGGCTCAATAGATAAGTATAAAGCAAGGCTTGTGGCCAAAGGCTTTAAACAAAGAGAAGGATACGACTTCTTCGATACCTACTCACCTGTAACAAGAATCACCTCGAATAGAGTGATTTTGGCGATTGTTGCGCTGCACAATCTTGAGATTCACCAAATGGATGTGAAAACAGCGTTTCTGAATGGTGAGCTAGATGAAGAGATTTATATGGAACAGCCTGAAGGGTTTGTAGTTCCGGGTCAAGAAAAACAAGGTGTGTAGACTTGTTAAATCATTGTATGGGTTGAAACAAGCACCAAAGCAGTGGCACATCAAGTTCGATACTGTGATGTTGGCCAATGGATTTTGTATTAATGAATGTGATAAATGCGTTTATTTAAAAACACGCCTAGATCCTTTGTCATTGTTTGTCTATACGTCGATGACATGTTGATATTGAGCAACTCAAGTGATGTGATCATAAACACCAAGAACATGTTGAAAGACAACTTTGATATGAAGGATATGGGGTTAGCTGATGTGATTCTTTCAAGATCATAAGGAACCCGGATGGCATAATATTGTCTCAGTCTCATTATGTAGCGAACATACTTGAGAAGTTCAGCGCAGATAACACCAAGAACATGTTGAAAGACAACTTTGATATGAAGGATATGGGGTTAGCTGATGTGATTCTTAGGGTCAAGATCATAAGGAACCCGGATGGCATAATATTGTCTCAGTCTCATTATGTAGCGAACATACTTGAGAAGTTCAGCGCAGATAGTAAAACTGCGAAGACCCCTTTCGATGACAACCTTAGTTTAGTGAAAAACGAAGGTGATCCAGTGACACAACTGGAGTATGCTAGGATCATTGGGAGTTTGATGTACCTTTCTAAGTGTTTTAGACCAGATCTAGCTTATTCAGTGAACAAACTAAGTAAGTTCACGAGTAATTCGAACAGTAGTCACTGGACTGGGCTAAATCGCGTGTTGCGATTCTTGAGATTTACCCAGAGTTTCGGACTGCACTATACAAGATATCCAAAAGTTCTGGAAGGGTATTGTGATGCCAACTGGATATCGGATCCCAGGGACTCACACTCCACAAGTGGGTACTTGTTTACCATTTGAGGAGGTGCTGTGTCTTAGAGATCCACAAAGCAAACGTGCATAGCCCGGTCCACCATGGAGTCAGAGTTCATAGCCATGGAAAAGGCTGGTGAAGAAGTTGAATGGCTTCAAGATCTTCTCGAAGATGTTCCATGTTGGAGTAAGCCGGTATCATCTATTATGATACACTGCGATAATCAAGCTGCTATCGCAAGGGCTTATAGTGAAATGTATAACGGTAAGTCGCGACATATTCGTCGGAGGCATAAAACCGTTAGAGAATTGATCTCATGAGGTATAATTTTCGTTGACTATGTGAAGTCGAAGGAGAATTTAGCGGATCCATTTACGAAGCGTATAAATTGAGATCAATTCTATTCTATGCTAGAGGTAATGGGCTTAAAGTCCACACAAAAGAATGGTCTTTAGTGAAAACCCAACCATGATGACTGGAGATCCCAAGAACTTGGTTCAATGGGAAAAACAAAACTTTGGACTGTTCTATTTCTGAACACTTGGTACCTAGCCATGAGCTAAACCTATTTCTCAAGAGAGCATATCCAAGTGATGTCTTGATGACCGTGGAACAGGGTAATTATTAGATTTTTAATGATGATTTATACCCAATGTTTTAAAAACCGGACTGGTGAACGAACCGGTCTCCTCACCGGTTCACGGTTCAACCGGTCGGACCGGTTCAACTACCGGTCCAACCGTATGAATAAAGATATAATATTCTTACTTATATAGTATGAAATATTATGCAATGTATTAATATAAATATTAGTTTCATTCGTATTTGGAAAAAGTAATTAATTTATTATATAAACATATTAATTTATTTATACTCTATTAAACATATTAATGTAATTCTTTGTTATGTGATATATAAGTTATAGATCATTATCTTAATTATTTGTCTAGATTATTAAGAGAGATAAAAATAAAAAATAAATAAAATTGACCGAATATAATTTATTTATTTTCATATCGCTTGATTAGGTTCCATTGATCATTAATATAATTATGCCAATTTAGTTGAATTATAAACATTATTTTGTACATAAAAAATGGTTTGACCGGTTCAACCGGTTTTTTTGCCGGTTTTCAGCGGTTTAACCGGTTTTGACCGGTTCTTGACCGGTTTATCCGCTAAAACGGTTTTATAGGTGTGATCGGACCGTATCGATGGCCGGTTCCCAGTTTAACCAGTTGAACCGGCCGGTCCGATTCGGTTTTTAAATCATTGTCTATACCTATAAAGGTGAAGTATAGTAGGATACTTCTGATAGACAAGGCCATCTATTTAAGTGTAGAGGAGTGGCCGCCTCGCCTGAAGCACTTACGAATCCAAGAGTGTTCCAAGGCCAAAATGGACATAACTTAGAGCTTGCAGATTTGGCGTAAGTTTTGTTATGTGAGTATCATTGTCTCAGTAGGCTCAGACTCAAAATAGTTCAATAATACTGTCAACTAGGCCGTGGGTTTATCCGATGGTACTTCACTACGGAAGGTTCAAAGTCGCAAGCTACCTCTCTAGATGTGATAACGTTTCATATGGAAACTGAGCAATTGAGTCACATGCATCATAATATTAATTTACACTCATGTGGGGGATTGTTGGGGATTTGGATAATTGGGAAGTTATTTTTGGTAACTTTGGTCCAATATTCCAATTATGGAAAGTTCGTTATTTCCAAAAATGAGATTCATATTCTTAATTTACGTTACGAGTAGATGAATGTGGTATATTTACTTTCACAAATCCATGTTGGGATAAGTGAATAATCAATGTTCAAAGTTCAAATTTTGTGTAATTAGTGGTTTTTCTTTTCTTTTATGTGAAATGTATAGTTAAAATAATCACAACACTAGTATTACATAAAACACTTATGTATTAAATTCAGAAAATTCAACCATAATGATTGCACGGCACCAGAACAAACGTTGAGATAAGAACTGACATCACTCACTGCTAAACAATTTAATGGCATCTAGACGATGATTAATACAAAAATTAAGCAGGAAAAAAACTAACTAAAACCTAGAAAACCTGTTATTAACATTATATAGTTGTTTTTTATTATTGTATATATATTTTGAATTTAATTAATTGTTGTATTTATTCTTCAATTAAATAGATTATAAACTTTTTGTTTATTATTTATATTATTTCGATTTTTTTTATGTTATTGATTTTTTTCTAATTTCTTTTGAATTTAAAAAATGGATGGGTGCGGGCATACTATGCCCGCGGGGCCCACAAGTGGCCGCTTCGGATGGCTGCTCGTTGATGCATTGAAATCCTAGCAAAAAGTAACAATGCCACAAAACCCATGACAACCAGGGTCAATTATGATTTAATATCAAACTTATAAGTTACAAGCTCTTTCACAGTTCACTTTCAAATTGTCATGATTATGCAAAATTGTAAAATTGCCCCATTAACTTAGAGGTGGTGGTAATTTAATACTACTAAATATACTTGGTGGCAAATTTATCCAACAACTTATAAAAAGATAGCAATTTAACCCAAATCTCAACGGAAAAAAGAAAACTCGCCGGATTCTTTCAATTTCCGGCGAAAAATAGTTGACTTGGGTCAATTTTGACCAAGTCAACGCTGATATGGCAAAAGGTAATAACAAAAAATTAAAAAAAATAAATTACAAAATTAGAAATTTGATTTAAAAAATAAAAATAATTTTAAAAACTATTTAAATTATAAAATTTGACAAAAAGATAAAATACATTTCATAAAATTTGAGATTAATTTGAAATTGCTAAAAAATACTATTAAAATATAAATTTAAAACAAAATCTAAGAAAATACTTTAAAATTCAAAACTATTTTAAATATTAAAAATATTACTTAAAGATAAATAAAAAAATTTTGCGTAAATATATTATAAAATTTAAAATTATTTGAAGTATGTGAAAACAATTAGTACTAAATATGGAAAAATATTTATTAAGAATATGGTATTTTTAATATGTAAGTTATTATATTAAAATACATAGTAAGAAAACCTAGAAAATGTTTTAATTATAGAAGAAATTGATTTCATATGAAAGAGAATGTTTTAAGATAAACCTAAAAAATTATTTTATATTACCTAAAATTATTATAAATATTAAAAAAATAGTTTAAAATATGAAGATATTTCAGACTTTATATGTATTTTTTCATATTTTCTTTTGATTTTATAAGTTTTTTTAAAAAAAATCAAGTTTTTTTAATTTATAATTTACTAATAATTTTTTAGCATATTTAAAAAAAATCTTAGATTTGATAATATATTTTCCATCTTTTGTAAATATTATATTTTAAATAATGTTACATTCTTAAAATAAGTTTCTAATTTTAAATAGATTTTTTAATTTTTTTTTGTGCCACATCAGCATTGAATTTGTCAAGATTGGTTAAAGTCAACATTTATCGCCAAAAATTGAAAGAATCCGACGAGTTTTTTTTTTTTGTTTTTTTTCCAACGAAATTGAGGTTAAACTCCTATATTTTTATAAGTTATTGGATAAATTTGCTACCAAGTATATTTAGTGGTATTAAGTTGCCAACACCTTAAGTTATTGGGGCTATTATGTAATTTTGTCGTCATGATTAATACAAGACAACTTCTATGTTTTAACTAAAAGCTCACTAAAGTAAGAGAATCCCTCAAATGAAAAATGAAATGGTCGTACATTATCTATCGTGTGACTTGGATTTATTGTAAAATCACAACGAGATAAACTATACTAAATATGTTCATGTCCAATTATTTTTCAATGTTCAGTATTATTAGCTAGATAATCCTGAATTAAGGTAGTTCCTACACAAGAATGATGCACATAAATTGACCGGAAACAACATAAAATGTGAAATTCATTTTGTCACAAAATATTTATATACTCATATCACACAAAACAACACATAGTTTTGTACTTTAACAGAAGAACCACACAAACGCCACAACCACCAGGAGAACGTTAGATGATGTACAATATTGAGAATGTAAGTTTCAAAAGTAAAAGAGAACTATAATGGATGAGCCTTAATGAACTAGTTTTTAAGAATTACTGTTTCAATCATTAGCCTCAAAAGTCCAGATATCCAAAAATATCAGAGAAAAAATAAGTTTCCTGAAACTGGTCCGTTTCGATCCGGACCGGAAAATTATGGGTTTGAATAGGATCAGATCGGAACCAGAAATGTGGAATATTTAAGGACCGTGTACCGAAATGGAAATTCACTAGACCAATCAGGGTTTCTGGTTCGGACCAAATATGCACACCCCTAAGTGTAACTACTAATGGCCAACCGGTGGAAAAAAACACAATGACATAAATAAACACAAAACAACTAACAGAGGCCTAACAGAAGCTAAGTTCATTACCTAAACTATGATCTTCAGTTATAATCTTCATCTAAGACTTCATAAATACATAATTAAATTAGAGCACACGGATATATCAGATTGGGGAACTTGTGAATTAGGAAATTGACCTCAAAATACTAAGTTAAACACACACCAAGGGACCTTGGAATTGCTGTATAATGCTTTGAAATTATAAAAATAATCTAAAAATACAGAATCGAGTAGGAAATTGTAGCCACAATAATAGAACTACTAACCTCTAGATTAAGCTTTCTGCTTAATGGGATGACAAAATAAGGTGTGTGCAAACCCATGAACGATTCGGCCGAACGAGCATTGGAACAAAGCGATGGCGAAACAATG
Source organism: Phtheirospermum japonicum (assembly GCA_014905375.1). Taxonomy (NCBI): domain Eukaryota; kingdom Viridiplantae; phylum Streptophyta; class Magnoliopsida; order Lamiales; family Orobanchaceae; genus Phtheirospermum; species Phtheirospermum japonicum. Next base: position 864,664 of record BMAC01000023.1, on the reverse strand, counting down.
GAGGCACATGCGACAACAATCGGTTTGTGGCGGTGCACGAGCTTTTGCGACAGGAGGAAATTTTCGGGACAAACTAACAAAAAATTGTAGATGGCTTGATTTCACAGCTGTGGATGTAACTGTGGTTAACTTTCTAGCTTCAGGTAGCAGTAGCAATAGATATCCATCGTGGGGGAGGATGAGGATAGAGAATTTCTCCCACGATCCCATGATTTTTTTTTCTTTTTTCCTCCATTTTACCAGATTTTCTTTATTTTTTTACGGAAAGAGTACAAATTAGCCTAAAGCTTTTACTTCAAGCTCAATTTGGCCCTTGAACTAAGTTTTTGTTAAATTAGCCCCTTGGATTTTAAAATAAATCAAGTAAGCCTTCAAACTTAAACTAACTATTAAATACTGAAGAACATCTAATAAATCTGAGGAAAAAAAAAACAAATCAAGCCATGAATTCATATAAGTAAATTAAAAAATTAAACGAGCCATAAATTCATTTAATAATAAACCTGCTCTTTAACTCACTTATGAGACGAATATTTCTATTGTCTATTTACTTTGATAATAACTTGTTATTCCATAATGTATAGTTTAAACATATAATATTAATATTCTTAATAAAAATAAATAAATAAAATCATAAAATAAATAAAATAATTCTAGCAAACATAAAATTATTTTAAATAATATAAATTACTATAAATAGATTTAAAGAATAGTTTAAAAAATTTGAGAAAATAAAAACTCAAAAAACATAAATATTATAAAGTAATATAAAATGAGAATGGTATTATTTATTGTATCATTATATATTATAAGTAATTTTTTCTTATTTTTCCATATTTATAATATAACTTCTTATAATTTGTGTATGATTTAAAATTGTTTTGAGATTGTTTTGTATTTGTTTTTTTTTCATTTTTATAAATTTACTGAATAATTTTTTAGAATTTAAAATTTTTATTGTTTGTTTATTGAGTTAAATTTATATTCTTTCCGTGATTTATTCTATATTTTAAAATATTTATAATTTATTTTTATGATTTATTAAATAAGTATGTAGTATTTAGCTATAACTTAATGTTTTTATGCGATTTTAATAATTATTGAGATTATTTTATATTATTTTACTACGTTTCTTGATTTTTTTTCATTTATGATTTTTTAGAATAATAATATATTTTACTTTTATTTTTTAATTTTTCAAATTAGCTATTTTTTTTATATTTTACTAATTTTACTTTTAAATATGTTGTAATTGTTCCGTCAAAGGTTAGTTAGGTAATTATATAATTAAAATAATACAAATTAATTCATAAATATAGTACAAATTGGTACAATCGTGTTTTATTAATTTTTCATTTGTGCTACAAATAAGTGGATGAAATTGAATTGTAACCATATCTAATGGTAAAAATAGGTCTTCCTAACCACAAACAGGTAAAAAGGTACCTGACTATAAAAAGATAAACTTTTATTTAATAATTATTTTATGATTATTAGTCTACTTTTGATGTTGAGATTTGAAGGCTTATATAGTATATTATTTTAGAATCAATTTGGCATGCATTAATTAATACAACTATGTATTATTTTTACTTGAGATATATATATATATATATATATATATATATATATATATATATATATATATATATATATATATATTAATATTCCGTAGAAACTCCATTAATATTTTACAATACGATTTAATAATCATTGTTTGACAAAAAATATCCAACAATTATTTTCGAAACATTGTATTTACAATATTTATCTTTTGCAAGTGTTTCATGAAAACCAATAAAACTACTATATATTTAGTTAGAATATTTATTGTTCAATACATTTATAACATAATAACTAAATAAAATTGACAAACATGTTCAACAATTTAACACAACCAAAAAATTGGTATTACTTTCATGTTAACAAGACAATATTTTCTCACAACTCTTGTTATAAATGTTAATTACACAACGATCAACACAACTCGCTTTATTGTAACTTCTTATACACAAACGATCAACATCGACCACACTTACTTAACAATCAAGAACTACAAAATCGGGGGGAAAAAAAGATACACAAAAACTTGATAATAGTTTGTGGTTCAGAATCATCTAATACTCCCATAAGTCATCATCAACTAACCTGGGAAAAAAAAAGAAAGAAAATATAACTTACTAATATAAAATGAACTTAAATTATATGCAAGCAAACAATGATTATTAATTATTTATAACATTAATATTTCAAGAAGATTCTATGGTGCAATGACTATATCATATTCACTTAATTATATACATTAAATCAATTTAGGGGTGTAGTGGGGCCGGTCAATGAATGTAAATACAGGGGTGGAGGTCATGGTATTTCACGACACCGTAGTCATTTTCAATATTTCAATGAATAGAGCCAATGAAGACCCATTAATCGATCATATCTAGTATCACAAAGCAGAAAAGGAAAAGCCCTTTCAAAAAAAGTGCTCGCATCTTTTATTTAAACTATACATAAGAAAAAAAAAGACAATATAGAAAAGCCAACTTATAAATATATAAATACACATTTAATCATATTCCATTCATAATGCCATAATTTCGAAAGTAAATCAAGTAAAATCTTCAATTCACATGTTAATAATTTATGAGGAATATAAAAATAAAAATAAAAAGCACGCATTAACTTGGGTAGTGTTTTGAGCAAAAACTCTCAAGACGTTGTAAATTTTCATCCCATATATTTCTTGATTATGAAAATGTGACTAAGTACTATTTTGAATGTTCACTTTAAATGTTGTGTTGATAACATGTTAAGTTATTGTAAATAAATTAATTGATCTCGTAATTTACATAATTGCATACAAATCAGAATGATCAACTTCGAGCACTGACACATGCTCAGTTTTTATTATTTTGAAGATGACTAATGTGATGGTAGTCAAATCATTTCCAAGTCAGACTACAGGAGCTCCAACCCTCATCATGTTTGGCACACCATCATTTATTTGACGATGGCGATGCCATTCTTGATTTAGGAGGACAAGCTCATTCTGAGACCATTATGGCAACTCTGTCCGATGCTGGTACATTCGAAGGTGCACCCTATCTGCCAGTGGGTTTGTAGAGATAAGAGTTTCCCCTCATTACTGGAAAGTAAGTAAATTTATAATAATGTTCGCTTATAATATGTTCTTGATATTAGTTTATCTAACCATAACTCTTTTGGGCTGCATAGTGACACAAGAAATATAGGTGTAATTACTCGAGAGATCTACAAGTGTTGTGCACACCCCAATGGGTGGAGATACGAGCATATCCTTAAGTCGCATCGTGATACCGGGTGGCCGTAGTTCCTGGTAATTATCTAATCTTTTGACTTATAAAACAAATATATATGTTTAGTTATATTATAGTTGTTTTGTTTTGTACAAATGATGTTACTTGATGTGGATCAATATAAGTAGGCAATTGTGTGAACTGCCTTTTTATAAGGAGATGACTATTAAGTGTACTAATCGTCTGAACAAGTATATGCAAAAGTTGAGGATTTGTCTTAATCGTCCACTGATGGCGTTTCGAAAATAAAAGTTGAGGATTTGTCTTAGACGATTAGTACACTTACTTAATTGTGTGAATAAAATAACGCCCGCTGATGATTTTCGAAAATCAGTTAAATAAATCGTTGGGTGCCCTTGGCGCCCAAGTCGATACCTAGACGCTGCGCATCATGTGTATTTTATTTTTAAAATTTTTTCTGGCCCAAATTGATATCGTTTTTGGGCATATTTTTTAGAAGAAGAAGAAAATCCATTTGGTGTTGCAATTAGTTGTTTCTAATGTATGAAATGTACAATTATTTAATTATTTTAATTTTGTAATGTATGCTATACTATTGTTATTTGACTAATGAACTTATGCATATATGTTGGTTTGAATCTTGAATTGAATAATAGTTTTAAACTTATGAATTATAACGTGTGGTTATTACTTTTAGTTTTGGATTGTCATAGATTTTATTGTGTAGCAGGTAGTATGTTGAACTATCAAATGGCTGGATGTAATATTGTAAATCAAACTATTTATTCTCAAATTTTAGGTCCTACTCATGCTCCCTAAACGCTAGGCACTAGTCTGACGCTTAGTAGCCGCCTAACGAGTTTTAGAACACTCCTTGTGACTCATGGAAATGGAAATGGAAAATAAGAATGAAAATACAGACAAGCCTTGTTAGATTTCGGTTTTTACAATAAGTCAACATGGGCCTCTTTCATCCCAAAAAGCAAAGAAAAGAAGAAGAGGAAAATGGGCCGTCTTCGAGGCCCACTCGAGTAGGTTAAAAAAAAGGCTAAATGATGATATTCGGATTGGGTGTAGCCGCTGGCCAACCGCTGTTCTTTGGTCATAAATCTAACATGCTACTCCGGTTGCGGTGTTCGGCCGCCGCCGGTGGCTGTTCTTCTCTCCTCCTCAGGTGTGCAAATCCTTTTGATAATTATAATCGGATGATGAGCACCGTTAGTTCAGTAGATGTTGATAAATCAGGAACACCAAGAATATCGCCGCCCCAGCCGTGGCTGATGCAACCCCCTGACTTCAACAAAGGCGGCGGCGGTATGTTTTACAATTTCTACAACCTGGCAGATGAGAAACGAGAGAGCTTCCCCAAAACTAAAAGAACCGAATCTGAATCAGAATTTGAAGAATTGCCGGACGACGACTCTAAGTTTGTTGGTTCGTCTCATGGCTGGCTAGCTCTATTAAACCCTCGCAACAACAATCTTTTTCTCTCAAACCCAATCACCGGCAGACACATAAAGCTCCCCTCAATTCAAACCTCCTTACCCAATCCGGAGATCAACTTCCGTGGGATCGTATCCAAGCTCATACTCACCTGCTCCCCCGACGAAGATGAATGCCGGGCCTTTGTGATTTTTGGCCCAGAAGACAGGCTGGCATTCTGCCACCCTCGACGCCGCAGCACCAAGTGGATCCCACTCGGCAATCTGTATTACGAGGATAAGGGAACATGGCGTTACAGTGATCTCGTATACTCCAGCAGACGTAAACTCTTGTTCTGCGTGGCTGAGAGGGTCTTGGAGTGTTGGAGTCTTCGGGACAAGTTCCCAAGGATTTGTTGGTCTCAATGGATACCCCTTTTGGGCTATTACGACGGGTTTGAGATGTACTCGGTTATGGTTGGATATGGGGATGTGAGGGCGCAGTCGTTCCTTGTATTCTCGGAGCAATTTAATCAACTCTTCCTCTTGCAGCAGCATGTCGCCAGTAGAATCCGCCCTGATGGTTCCTACCCTACTCCCACCTACTTCAGTAAGTACAGGGGTTGGGATCACGGTAAGTTTCCCTACCAAACAGTGGATTTTGAAATTCATAAAGTAGTTGATTGGGATGATAATGAGGAGGGTGAGAAGAAGCTCAGGTGCATTTACATGAAGAGTTCGTTGGATGGTCTGGCCATGTTTGTCGGAATGAACCACTCGTTTGCGATCTCGGCCGATGAGTTTCCTGAGTTGAAGCAGCAGCTCGAACCTGATTGCATTTACTTCACTGATACAAACAAACATCCTAGGCCGGCTGGCTCTTTCTACGGGGGCCACGATATAGGCATATTCAATTACCGGAATAAGACCTTCACGCCTTGCGTTTATCCGCGGGAAGTCAAGAAGATAGAAAGGATTGTGCCAGCACCTATGTGGTTCACTCCAACCCTGTACCCCGACCATACACACTGTTAGGAATTTAAATTAGTTTTTTTTTTTTCTTTTTTTTGGTCATAATTCCTTTAAGGTATCAATCTTTGATCTTTTCTGGTTCTGCCTTAAAGAAACTATATATATTTAGCCGACATTCATAATAATCATAATAATGTATAGCCCGGTTATTGTTCACTGATGCTGCCGGAAACCTTTCCGTTTGCGGAGGTGTGTTTACTGAAATCCATGTTTCAGGATTCAAATGGGATTTGTAAACCATTCCTTCTTTATAGCATTTCTTGTGCCTTTAATATGTGTAGTAAACCTATGAGTTAGTGTTGTTAATGATCTGTTTATTTCAATACCTCTTGTTTCAGTGAAAGATATGCTTTTCTTGTTCTTGCGTCTATCTAGAGCAATGATTGAGGTTCGGTAGCTTGTTTTTAAACAAATGGATTGGAGAGATTTTTGGGCAAAACCCAACTTGTTTACGTTATATAGCTTGTTTGAAATGTTAAGGGCAAGGTCACCTTATTCCATGCTAGGAAATTTCTTGCATTAGTGCTGAAAGTCAACCTATTCCGCATCTACCATGAGGATTTCTTAGTGCTTCCATTTTTATCTTTTAATTTTGAAATGAATAAAGTATTTGGGCACTTAACGACTGTCATTGTTACAATAAAGATCTAATTATGAATTTAAGTTAAATTCACCCATATTTTTTCAAACACCTTGTGAGCCTCTCCAACTACTTCGGAAGCCCACAAGAAAAAGGCAAAGGTCATTCAAACACCTTGTAATGCATTATCTGAATCATAACAAGCTCACAATCCTAGAAAAAAAAATAATAAAAAAAATGAAAAAACACACTCCATAATAATATAATTGTTTCAAAGGCACGTTAAATACTTGAGTTAAAAAAAAAAATTTTGCCGCCTGACAGGAGTGTGCCTCATCTATTTAATGTTGGTGGTGCAGAAACAGTAAATTGATGTTCCTTGATGGAGTTAAAGCATCAGGGCACGTCTACCCAGGGAGGTCATCGTACAACAATGTATTCGAGACATGGGTGTTTTGGAGGCTATTTGTAATTATTTGAGAACATGTTATTTGCGCGTATGATTCTTTAATCCCGTTATATCTGCTCCTAACATGAGTACTTAAATGTTGATTTTTCTAACATGAGTACTTAAATGTTGATTTTTCAGGCTGCACCCGTGAAAAAAATTCAGCTGTCGAAGCATGTGATTGGATTCTGCATAGCTGTTATAGTGGAGGTTTTGGGACTTGCTACTGTTGATAGTGACACTGTGAAGAGCATTCTGCCATATGTGAGTTCTAAACTGCAACATGGTGCCAGAGGACTTAGATCAGAAGGTTGGGTTCGAACATGCCAATTTTGTGTTTTTCTTTTATTCTGAGACTATGAATTTTTTCTTAGAGAATGGAGATTATTTTTATTCTTATACATGCTGGGGTCTTCTTCTTCTTCTTCCCATTCAGCATGCACTAATCCGCCGGCTTTGTGATGATGACCTAAATGTTTTACAGGCAGTTCTGAATTTGAAGAACTATTAAATTCATCACTCCTTATGAAAGCACTCCAGAATGTGCTTCAAAGATGCATCGATATTTTTCTGTCAAGTGAGATGCTATTCACTTGACAATTTTTTTCCCTTTGTTCTATTTTGGTTTCTCTCTCTTGTTGACAGTTTTACAAATGTTGAAATATTTGAAGAAAAGGGGAAAACTTCGTTATTCGAAAAAGATAAATAAAAATTACGGACATGCATCTCTCGGTCACTTCTTTATGTATCAAGAACTTAGGATTAGGAGGATTTTAGTAGTTCAACTTGTTCTCATTGCTTGTTCATTTTGCAGGTTCGTTAACAAACAGTCACGTTTCCAGTAATACTGATTCATTGTGCCTGCAACAAGTTATCACAAATTTCAAGGACCAGGAACAATATGCAATGGCATTAGCAACAACAATCTTCCCCTTACTTCTTATTCGACCCAGGGTTTCTTTGTTTTTCAATACTTCTTGTTTCAGTGAAATGAAGTTTGAGATCATCTGATGATTTGGCATTGGTTGGTGATTCTTTTTTTTTTTTTAATTAGTGAAATAAGTGTATTTCGTTGACCATTCTGTGGCTCAGTAAAAGTAAAAACTTACATTTGTTGCAGGATATGCAGGGTTAGTGGGTGACCATGCTTCAGGATCTATTTATGTTATTTGCTGGTCACTCTAAAGATGTTTTCATGAAACATCTGGAGTGCCTGTTGACGAAGGGCAAGACCTCTCTGACGCGAATAATGTTGCAAATGTCCACAGAGGAAGGTTTGTCTGTGCCACCCTCATCCTTTTTTATTTGTTTTCTATTTTACTCCATTTTTTCATGTTCTTGACCATTTTCCTGAATCTGGCTGATGAATATAGAATTGTTAATGATTTTAAAAAAAAAGGTGAAACTTGGAGCAATGTTCTTTGAAATATTGATTCATGTGTTTCACCATTCTCACACTCACATAACTCTAACTACTAATCATATTCAATCTATATTTTACTTTTTCATTTAATCAACTTTAATCAATACATTTCATTCTACGTCCAAAAAAAAAAAAAATCATCACTATCCTCTCATTTCAAAATTTTCTAAAATGAAATGGCATCCAATCTAACCCTTGCTGATTGTGATTACACTATTGAGCAATGAGTTCTCATTTCGTTTGTTTTTTGACTTTAATTTATATTCTAAAAGTTGTGCTTATAGTCTACTATTGGGGTAAAGAGTAAGAATTTCTTCATGTCTCAACTTGAATTTATTTTTGCAGACTATGGTTGGTGAACTTGTGGAGCAGCTTGTGTATCATCTGCAATTGGTTGTTACAGCTTCCATCAAGACTGAACGGAAGGATTATATTCGTGCCATTTTAAGAACTCTCACAAAGACCCTTCTGCCCTCCACCTATTTCAAAGCCACCACTAAATTATTTATGTTTGTTACATATGTTCTAGTCTCTTGAACGTAAGTAACAAACATAAAAAATATAAATAACACCTGCTTTTGCAATTTTTCTTTAGCAGTTAGGTGAAAAGAAAAAAATAAAAAATATAAAAGAGATTGATGTTACGGTGAAGTTCTGTTTTAGCCTAATTACAAATATAACCCTGTAATTCTTCAAAATTACAGAAAACCCCTCATATATTTCCATTTTACTAATTGCACCCTATACAGGGAGTAATTAACTAATACATACTTGCCAGTATTGTAGTTTTGTAATATAACTCGGGTTTTTTGGTATTGTAATATAACTCCATGGCTGGTTTCTGTAATTAACCATCGTTTTATAAATCTTATACTCTTGGAATTCTCACAAGATAATTGTGGTGTAATTAAATGAATATTATATATTTAATTCTAAATTAAAAAATTAAATCAGTTTCGAAAAAAATTAAAAAAAATATGGCGGGACGCGTTTGGCAAAAGCGTCCCGCCCTTCGGGACGCTTCTGGGAAAAGCGTCCCRRACCTDTTTTWCGTCCCCAAAAGTTTTTGGGGCGGAAATGAAAAAAAAAAAATAATTTTTGGGTCGGGACGCTTCTCCCACCCGCGTCCCGACCGAAAATGTAAAATAAAAAAAAGCCCCGGGGTCGGGACGCTTCTCCCAGGAGCGTCCCGGGGCAAAAGTGAAAAAAAAAAAAATCCGCGTTAAAGCCCTTACACACACACGCACAACTTCATTTGTTGAAGCACACACAGCAGCAACGAATCAGAAGGAAGGGGGCGAGGCAGAGAGAGAGATTTCAACAATTGGGCAAAAATTAAGGTATGAATTTATTTAATTTTTAGTTAAGTTTAACAATTGTTTATTATATATTTTAGTTTTATGTATTATATTTTTATTTTGTTGTTATGATAATAGATTTAGATTTTTTTTGCAGTTTTAGTTATGATAATAGATTTAGATTTTTATTTTGTTGTTATGATAATATATTTTAGTTTTATGTATTATATTTTTATTTTGTTGTTATTATATATTTTGCAGTTTTTTTTTTTTGTATGATAATAGATTTAGATTTTTTTTTACTTTTAGTTATTAATTAGTAATTGTTAATTGTTCATGGAAATATGTTATTTAGGTTGTTAATTTTATTGGGTTTGAGTTTTTAATTATTAATTGTTATTTGTTCATGGAAATATGTTATTTAGGTTGTTCATTTTTTTGGGTTTGAATTATTAATTGTTAGATTGTTCATGGAAATATATTATTTAGGTTGTTAATTTTTTTGGGTTTGAATTATTAATTTTTAACTGTTAATTCAATTAATTGTTAATTGTGGAATTCATTTTTTTTTTAATTTGTTTGAGAATTATTTTGTTAATTGTAAAATGTTCATGGATATATGTTATATTTTTGTGACCTTAAATATTGCTTGTGACTATTTACGAAATTTAATTGCTTATGAACATTTATGAAAATTATTTAGGTTTATTTGTGAATTGTTTTGTTAAATGTGAATTTTTTTATGGAAATTGTTATTTTTTATGCAAATTGTTATTATTATTTTTTTTTTGTGATTTGTTCTTGTAAATTGATTATGGAAAATATTAACCTTCAATTGTTACCTTCTATTTAATTTCTTGTGAATAAACTTTAAATTACGGGAATATGTGTTTTTATTAATTTTGTTAGAAATTATTAATTATTGGAAAAATTGAATTTACTTATTTGTGATGTAGTTATCAATTATGTGAATTTTTTATATGATTTATTTTGTGAGAAATGACTAATTATGAGAATATTTGAATTTTTAAGAAATTATTAATTATGTGAATAAATGAATTGATTTATATTTTTAGAAGTAAGATCACATAAGTAAGCGCACATAGGCGAATATGTCTTCTGGCAATGAATACGACGTGTATGCATCGATTTTACGAGACGAGAGTGGATATGCAAATGTAGAGTCCACCGAGCATCATCCCCCACCGGTGATTTCGGACTACCCTGTCGATTGTTTCGGACCAGATGAAGGAAGCGATTCTGAAAATGGTTTAGACGAACTAGATGATGACGGTCATGAAACTGACGAGAAATTCTTTCAGTTGGGGGTAGCGTACCAGATGAAGAACCTTTTGAACCTACCTTGAATGAACTTGTCCCTATAACCCATAGACGAGCGGATGGAGGCTCCGCACTGTACAAGAACATACCATTCTTCGATACCGTATACGAAGACGTTCCTATCGATTCTATTGGAGTCCCTCAGCCGGACTTGTACTACAATAAAGACGAAGGAGTTCTGAGAATAGGCATGATATTTAGAGATAAACGTCATTTGATGTGGGCTGTCAAAGATTACTCCATGCGCGTAGCCAAGTGTTTGTATAGAGTGGTAGAAAGCAATCATGTGATGTGGAAAATTGTTTGCATGTCGAGTTCACTTGGTGAGAATCACGTAGATATGAACGAATCATCCGAATGCGGTTGGTGGCTCCGCGCTAGTTTTCGAAAACGAAAGGGTGCTTGGGTAATCACAAGATTGGGTTCTGAGCACAGATGTCTCGCATCGTTTACACGTAAAGATCACCCCAACTTGTGTAAAAATCTGATTGCTATGCTCATTACCAGCCACGTCGAGCAGGATCCGTCATATAGCGCCTTACATGTCCAACAGGCTGTCAAACAAGAATATGATTACCTTGTGCCGTATCACAAGGCGTGGCAAGGTTTGTCTCGGGCTCGTGAAAATGTGTACGGGACATGGGAGCAGTCGGTCCAATATTTACCAAAATACATGGAGGCATTGCAGATGTACAACCCTGGGACCGTGGTCGAGTGGCGACACAAATCTTCTGGCATACCCGATGTGCACATGTTGAGATTTGTATTTTGGGCATTTCGACCATGTATCGAGGCTTTTAAACATTGTCGCTGTTTCAGCCCAAAAAATGGCCAAAGCTTTGCACAACGCCTGGAACACGAATACCACCAGACCTGCACCACCAACAAGAGTTAGAAAGGGCCACCGGTAGTTTTCCGGTGGAAACCTCTCCGATACTTAAGTCAGTAAGCGTTTGAGGTGTATTCCAAAAAGTAAGAAGGAATGCTTGAGAGAACATACCTTTCCCAGCCTCAAGGCTGGGACATTTATAGCTTGTCCTAGTGGGGACCCCAGCCGGGATCCCAGGAACACGTGCCGCGAATCATGGGCCGTTTTGGGAAAATATATTCTGAACAAGTGGTCCCACTCATTCCCTCTTGGGTAAGCTGGAGGCCAGATCTGACCAAACCAGCTCTGACTCTATCGTTCTCAGGATCACTCCGTCAAGAATACTTCTTAAGCGGGCGAATTAGTCTTAACATCCCATTCATCGGTGTCAGTTCCTTTCCAGGTCTGTTAAGAACATATGGTTTCTTCCCAGTGGGGACCTTCTTCCGGGATCTCGGGAACACGGTCCGCGAATCAAGGGACATTCGGTTAATGTATTCTGACAAGTGGGCCTCACTTGTCTTTTCAGTTCAAAACCTCAAGGGAGTCTGCCCAGACCCATTTTCTCCCTAAAAGAGGTTTGATCCCTTTTCCTTAGCGCCGATTCGTCAGCCCTGGTACTCTACTAAATTCAGGTCTACCTCAATCCAGGTCTGGCCAATATAGCTCTATCAACTCCTCCCCCCAAAAAAAGGATTGAGGTAGAGCCAATATAGCGGGGCCCCACGCCTTTTAGTGCTTCTCGTACTGGTACGAATCCCAAGGGATACGCCAAAATCACCAGAGCTAATTATTGGCATTTAGTGGTGTTACACGCTCCCAAACGGCTACTGTACTACCACGTTCCCAATTTCTACGATCGTTTGAAAGATGCGACGAGATTACATAACATGCAGCAATTTTGGCCTGATAAGATATACAACCTATTCAGAGAAAGACAGCAATTGGGGTCATCTTATGGTGTTAGGGACTTTAATTGGGCGACACAGACGGCCGAAGTCTCTGTGAAGGTGAACGGAGGAGCTCGTGATCGAATCTTTCGAGTTTCCTTGTCGAGAATAGAGTGCTCATGTGGTCGATGGGTGACCAGCGGTATTCCGTGCTCCCATGCAATAAAGGCGTGTACCGAATTTAGAGCGGATCCTCGTGTTTACGTCCAGGATTACTACAGTACTGCTGCGTACCTACGCACATACTCTGCTGGGGCATTTGAACCGTTGCCCGATGCGGAGGGCTGGAATGAGGCAAGTTTTCAATTGGTTCACGATCCACACACGAGGAGGCAGCGAACAGTTGGACGACTTATGGGGAGTAGAATTCCCAACGAGATGGACCAAGCCCAAGTACGCGCAAGACAACGATACCGTGCAGAAGACGTGGCTAATTCATCACAAGGCGGTGGGCGTTCTAGTTCTAGGCATTGATGTTAGATTTGGCGGTGATCTCTCAATTACTCATTTGTTGTAATTCGCTAGCACTTTTAGAAGTTGTAATTCGCCTTGATTTGAACATTCGTAATTGTTGATGTATCCGGGTTTGTCGTTCTATTACTTTTATATTGTATGCACTAGCCTATTCAGAAAATATATATTTATCTAATTTATCCCATTTGGGTCTGAACAACAACAACAACAGCAAGGACAGTAATAATAAATTAGGGTTACAATAACAATAGTAATAATAATAACAACAACAACAATAATATTCATCTAATATCTCATCCTCGTTTCTGTGTAACTACCTTGAAGATGGCATCATCGCTCTTGAGCCGACAGGGTTTACATAGATCGCTGAGCGTTCTAGGTGGACGTATAGATGGGGTTTTGACGATGAAGCGGGCAGCAGGCTTTATTTTTTGGGACGAGCGTGATGGTCTTCATCCTCGAGTTATGTCTGTGCTACAGCGCTGGGGATTTTACGGTGTCGCGTGTTGCGGGGCGATGTATAAGTTGGACGCACACCTGATCACCGCACTAGTAGAGAGATGGCGCCGCGAGACGCATACGTTTCATCTGCCAGTGGGAGAGGCGACGATCACTCTCCAGGATGTGGCTATTATTTGGGGTCTTCCGATCGAAGGTGCCCCGATGATCGAGGATGACGTGGAGTGGAGTAAGGAGGAGTGGGCGGAGTACGTCAGGTTCTATGTAGGATACAATGTGGATTACGAGTCGGAGATTAAAGGTGCGAGCCGTCTAAAACTGAAGGGGTTGAGTCGGCATCTCAGTAGGCGCCGGCCAGACGATGACACGCCGCAGGACGAGGTCGTGCAGTACGCCCGTGGGATTGCACTCTTGTTGTTAGGTTCGTTGTTGTTGCCAAGCACAACGAGCAACTATGTCTCTGTATTCTACCTACGGCATTTTGAGGATGACTCCACGGCATCGGGTATTAGCTGGGGTAGTGCTGTTCTTGCATACTTGTATCGCCAGATGTGTAATGCGGTGGAGGATGACAAAAAGATGATCAGCGGTCCACTGGATTTACTGCAGATTTGGGCTTGGTTACGGATCTCATCTATCAGACCAGAGATGCGGGGCAGTTCTCTCAACCTTCATCGGACCATTTACGATGCATTCGATGACGTCACGTTGCCCGTACCACCGTATGGCGCCAGGTATACTTTTAAATGGCAGTACTAGTTATACAACTATTCGTAATATTTTTCATTTCAATAACATTCGATGTATGTTATCACAGGTGGATTGCGGAGTATAGTTATACTCGGAGCTCTAGACATACGCTGCGAATCTTTCGAGAGTCGCTTGATCGGTTAAACGAGTCAGAGGTATAGTAATTAATAAAATTTTCTTATATTGTTAATAGGGTGCGAACTGATGACGTTTATTCAAATGTGCAGTGGACATGGTAACCCTACGATAAGCCAGTGCCCACTCATCTGCTGGTCGATTGCGGAGTACCAATTTACCAATCGAGTGACTCGGCAGTTCGGCATACGTCAGAGCACTCCAGCGAGGATAGAGGTTGATGTGGAGGCATTGCACGGTGTCTCTCGGGCACAGGAGCATCACGTTGCATGGACTAGGCGTCATCATGCCTGGATCCAAGCGTGGGAGGTACGATGGTCCACGAGGATAGAGGGCTCATCGGTTCAGAGGGCATCGGAGGCGGCGAGCGGCTATCGGAGTTGGTATCAACAGAATACACAGCGTTTCATCACTCCTCTGGGAGGATACCAGCCTTCGGACGTCGGCGTCTACGAGGCCATTGTAAGAAATCTTTTTAACTCATTTCCAACTAATTGAATTTAATTATTTCTTAGTTCTGATATTGAACCATCTATATTTTGTAGGGTGATTGGAGCCAGCGACTCCACCATGTATCCTCCGATGCTAGAGAAGACGATTTTGACTCTTATCGTCGTATGCACACAGTGGTTGACTCGGTGGCTGATAAGATGATGCAACGCCTCCGTATTCGTCACGAGTTACATGAGGACGTGCCATCCGGTAGCGGAAGACGGAGGAGTGTATCTCATCATGCTTCAGATGAGCACAGGGTATCCCCAGTCGCGCACGGGCCATCTGATAGCGGAAGATGGAGGAGTGTATCTCATCATGCTTCAGATATGCCCAGGGTATCCCTAGTGGCGCACGGGGCATCCGGTAGCGGAAGACGAAGCATGTCTGGTCCGTCCAGGAGGAGTGTATCTCGATATGCTCCAGATGAGCATAGGGTATCCCCAATCGCGCACGGGCCATCACCGGTCACCCATCACGGTAATTGTGTGATTCATTAATAACTATTTTATTTGTCACTCACTTACGATTAATATTAAAACAATTATCTTTTTTTATGTGTTGAATGTAGATCACGTTGGTGGATCATCATATAACGTGGGAGGTGATTACGTTCCGACGATGGGAACGTCGGATTTTTACACTCCTGCATATGTTGGACAGTCATTCACCGACCTGCTACGTGCCGATTATCCGAATGAAATGGGATATCCGCGGCCGAACTTCCAAACGACGCCTATTCCGATGTCGATTCCTACTGAGACCGCAGATCGTGCACAACAAGTTTGGGGTCTCATGGAGCGTGGTAATGATGATGACGAGGACGATGAAGGGACAAACCAGGAACCAGCAGCCCCCCCCCCACCAAGACATGATCACGATCTACGTAGGACGCATAAGAAAAAGAGATGTGGCACGGGATCACACTATTTCTCGTGATTTGTAATTTATTTTAAATTTAATAATACATTTCGCTTTTGTGATTTGTCGTTCAGTTCAGAATTCCCCAATCAATAAAGCATACAGTGCAACAACATAAGAAACATTACATAATAAAAACATAAAAGGAATGCCTCCAAGCAATAGAGCACAACAACATAAGAAACATTACATAATAAAAACATAAAAGGAATGCCTCCAAGCAATAGAGATTTATTATTACAATAAGACAAAGATGTCAAACTATGAAGACACAAACGCAATCCACACAGGCAGAGCAGTGTCGAAAAGCCAGCGTGCAATGGTCAACGCTACTTCCACTGGTTGAGCCTCCACTATGGTCTGTTAGGAACACATCTCCAAACAGTACTTCCATTTTTGTGAGCAAGGGCTCCTCATCAAAAGCGTTTCAATAGGTTTTGATTGGACAATCCTGCAGTCATCACAACAAGTTAGAATATTAATAAAATACTCAGAATACTTTTAATAATTGAAAGCTAACATGTTTAACTTACAGGCAGAAATTTCTCTCGTACGTTATGATCACCTAAGACCAATTTCAGGTTCCCGTTCCAAACAGTACCAGGGGTCCGAACCAGTTCTTTGAAGAACCTGAATCGTTTATGAAGTTGGACAATCCTAATTGTGATGTCATCTTCAGATAGGGCACGTTGATTTTTGAAGCAGAAGTTAAGTAAACACTTGGCTTCTTTCACTCGGTTGTCTGGTAACAGTTCGTCATCTGGATTCCATCCTCGGATATCAATCTCAAGGATTAGGAATTCAAGTAGACGTTCGTCTCGATAAAGTGTCCACTTAGTGTTGAATTCACACCCGTAATCGAGTGTTTTCACGCGAAGTGTAGGAACGCCATCTGGGTCGTTGAAGTGGTTTGCCATTAGCTTTTTTTTGAATAAGATATGAAGTAATTGATATGTATTGCTGATAAATTATCCATTGCATGTTCCCTGACATATTTATAGCAATGAGAGTAATTTATMATTRTAATTCTTGAGATTATTTTGTGGAATAATTGAGGACAAGACAACACAATGGCAAAGCTGACAAAGTTACAGTGAATTGATGTGTGGGTGAGCAGATATTTATTTGGGTTCGGGGCCAAACAGTACCATTTGAGAAGACAACACAATGGCACAGCAATTATATCTAGCAGAAAATGCAGTGAATTGATGTGTGGGTGGGCAGCTATTTATTTGTGTGTCATAAAGCATCTAGATGACAAGACAAGTCAAAGGTGTGATTCCCCATTGAATGGGGAAGTGTGACTGTAAGGTCACATCAATTGTAGATGACAAATGTACATTTCGTATTCCTTTTTCTTTTTTATTTCTCTTTTCTTTGCGTGTGTGTTGCATTGTCACTGTTTTTGAATTGGAAAATGTGACTGCAAGGTCACAACAATTGTAGATGGTAAAGGTACAATAATGCAATGCAATCAATAGAGCAATAATAACCACACTATACACATATATCACTCCTCTATATATATGTACACACAAACAAACTTATTCAAGACACATAAACTATACTAGCTACTATGGCTAATTTTGACGAAAACCATCCAAATGTTCTAAAAATAGACAATGATTACTACAATGGACCATGGACCATGGAGATGGAACGAGCCATTTTGGTATTTTTGGGCTCTTAGAATGAAGGGTATCGAAGAGGTGCAAAAAGAGCACACGTTATCATGAGCGTCCCGATGGTAAAATCTATGCTCGAGCGTCGGTTCATGTTTTCACCCACTATTGCAGAAATTTACGACCGGATTGAGGAAATGGAAATAAGGTATGGTTGGTGGAAGGCAAGACTTTCTGAAGATGGTGTTTTTCTGGATGAAGAACGTCGGTTGATGTGTATTGATACCATTATCAATAACAATGTCTYTCCAGCCTATGTAAAGTCCACCCAGCTGTGTACATCTAATTATTTGGTTTATGTTGGTTTCATTTGAATTACTAACCTTTTTTCTTTGTTCATAAAGGAATACGGTGAGGATGCATCACAGAGGTATTATTTGTATGATATCCCATCATTAATGAAGACCATGGAAGAAGCTTTCAATTGATGGGTAATCAATGTATTGGGACTCAAATGTGTAATAAAATGGGATCAGAAATGATCTTAGTCACGAGTGTGCAATTTTTTTTATGTTTAATTTGTAATGTCTGTTTGAATTTGTCACGTCATCTATTGTCTTATTTAATCAAATGTGTAATCTTTTGTTTTTTCTTATTCAATAAAATTATTTTTTCAATATTTATCTAAAATTGCTGATGACAATACCACACATGTATCAATAGGGTTTTCAGCTTTTCATGTGACAAGACCTGACATTATTCCACACGTTTTTCAACTTTATTTATGACAAGACCACACCATACGCATTATGTTTTCATCTTTAGCTGTGACAACGATAACACATTGAATACAACTGTCTTGTGAGATTGTAACTCATCTATAAATTTGGAACATTGGACTACATTCTTTACAACCAATTCACACCCTCACACCTTTATTTTTCTCCATCATCTAAGATTCTCATAAAAAAAAAAAGGGGAAAAAATGAGTTCAGATCAGCCTAACAATGTACCATATTCTGAATCCGAAGAAGATTTCTTTTTCTACGATAAGAATTCAACCGAATGGAGCATCCATATGGATACTAAACTTGTTGACGACCTCCGTGAGAGTAAGCTCAATGGTGTCTACGATCCTAGAAGAGGATTACGCAACAATATCACGTGGATCTTGTTGGACAAAATCAATGGTGCGTTCGGGAAAGACTTCACAATGGACAATATAACCGCTCGAGTTCAACTTTTGGAAAAACGATACAGACATTTTCATATGATGTTGGGAAACGAACATTGCACTTGGGATCATGAGACCAACGAAGTGCAAGCGCCAGATTGGCTAGTCCGATTTTGGAACGACGTCGCAGGCGATGCTGAGTTTACTGCAGCATACCTAAAACATGGAGAACCTTTATTTGGTTTGATGGATCGGGTATTTAATAAAAATTATTTGAATTGCATTTGTCAATACCACAATCTCATTGGAAACCCACCATTACGAATGTGATTGTATCCGTGTAATATCAAATCACTGTAATTTTTATTTTAATCTTCGATGTTGTTGTATCTTAATTTGATTGTATTTTTAATTTGAAATTAAAATTTCTTGTCATTTGGTTATTTATATTATTTTATTGTATTTTTTTTATTTTCAAATAAACTTCTTGTAATTATAAGACATTATTTATAATATGTTTATTTATTTTAATTAATAATCTTTTTAAATAAATTATAAATATAACTAAAATCTTAAATGTATATAATATAAATAAATAAATAAATGTGTATTAGGGTTAGGGTTAGGGTTTGGGGTTATAAGGCCCGATTTTTTTTTATTTCACTTTTGCCCCGGGATGCGCTTGGGAGAAGCGTCCCGACCCCGGCTTTTTTTTTTTCATTTTCGGTCGGGACGCGTTTGGGAGAAGCGTCCCGACCCCGAATTTAATTTTTTTTGAAACTCATTTATTTTTTTAATTTCGAATTAAATATATATTAATTATTTAATTATACCCTAAGTTTTGTTCAACACTATTTTTTTTTTCTTTTTCTTATTTTGGCCCTTAAATTGTGGTGTTTTGTTCACTTATTCTCAAATTACTAGTGTATTTTTTGACTTGACGGACACAAATATAACACAGATATAAGATATATGAACAATTATTGACGAGTTCTTCAGGTCAATTTCGTGTTACTCATGAATAACACGTGAAAAAATTAAGTTAAGTTATGTTGTCCATGTAGACTAACTCGACTGACATATTTAACACTGCAATCTTATTAATATTATAATAATTTAAATAATACAAAGAATGTTTTTGTAAAATACAAATAAATCCAAAGCCATAACACCTCCATAAAATTATTTTTAATACTTAGTGATTTACAATGATTATATTATTAAAAAATATTTCCTTGTCAAATAATTGCGACATACATTTTAAATTCATATATGTGTATCATGTCGTGCCTCTAATTTTCAGTAGTTGATCGATTATGAGTTTAGTTGGAGTTAAGTTTGTTCTGATTTCATGGTTCTAAATATAGTACCTTTTTTTCCTTATATGCAAAGTCACATAAGCTACTCCAAGTGATAAGTCCAAAAAGTTGAACTACCAAATAAAGGGGGTACTAACCTCAAAATTGAGATCAGTGATCTAGATGGACTCCAGATATGACACAGCGACCTCCAAAATCTCCCGCGATCCTCCAAGCGACCTCGCTGATCCTGCAAAACAGCGTCTCGAACGGGTAGGAGTCCCACCCCCCAACCCGTTAAGACTCTCCGATGCTTAAGTCAATAATAACTCATGAAAATAATGAGAGGTATGCACCTCCTTTTATAGATACAAGAGAAGTCCTTGGTTACCTTCTCCTACCACAATTCCATAAATACAACAACTGTCTTATAATTAGGATTCCTCCCATATTGTAAATTCCCATAAACAATAAACCTCTCAATAAAGTACCAAAATAAGCCGGAGCTTACGGCCCACCAGGCCCATAACAATTCACGTACATCAAACCCACAAACAGGCTCAAGTACTAAGCCCAAATTACAAGAGATCACGACCCTATATGAAAAATCATCCCCATACTACAGGTCGCTACTCTTCACAAACAGCTCGCTAATACTAAAACAGCTCGCTCACTTCTCAAAATCACAACACAGCTCGCTCATCTTTTAGGAGGAACACTCTCTCCCATAAATGAGGTCGCTTACCACAAATAACCTCATAAATCAAATAATATTACGTATGGACATTTTGGTCCGTATCAGCTAGTTTCCCATGTTCTAGCTGATTGAGGCACGAAATCAGGTAGGACATGTAAAAACAGAATTACAAGAATACAACTACTTCAAAAACAATAAGTAAATCATCATTTTACCTTTACCAAACCACACATCAAAATCACACAGCTCAACAAACCGAGCTATAACACTCATCTTTCCACAGTAAATTGGCAAGTATACTTGCGACCTGCAAAAATTCAGCTTACCGAGTTCGCTTCTTTTTAAGATAGCATGATCACCTCACGAGGGACGATATGCAAGTCCCCAGACCAAGTCCCCAACTTTATTTATGATGGCCTAAACCACACAACTTTTATCCACCGACTTAAAATCACATTCGAACTCAATAATTTCAAAAATGTAATCATAAACATATAAAACATACAACACGCACAAATCACCTCACCACTCTACATCAATCATCCAACCTGATATACCAAGCTATACATCAATYATCCCAAATAAGAATTTATCACATAAAATCGCGACCTCAAAAAGATCARCTCGTTGAGCTCGTTTATTACCCAAGAACATATTCCTGCGAGTCCCCAAGTCGAGTCCCCAGACCCATACCTGACGACCTAAAACCTTACAGCCTTCCCTCCGCAACCTGAAGTTATAACCATAACACAAGAAAATACAATTGTATGCTTATGAAAATTCAGAACACCATAAGTCACCTACTCGACCTAAAACAGGTCGATCAAAAATTCATTTCACTCCACAAACCATTACTTAAACATCGCCTTATAACAACAATCATTTCATTAGCTCGCCAAGACCCCACATCATAGTCCATAATAGCCCATCAAGGCCCAAGACTGCATTAACCATAAAGGCACAGAAACCCATAAAGTCATAAATTATAAAGATATCATCGACCTAAAATAGGTCGGCCAGTAAACCGTTGCACCCACAAATCATCATTAATCTACTAAAAGCATCAGCCCATTCCATATAAACCATCACCAACCTAACAAAAGTGTTATCCCATAACACACTCATAAAATATATGCCGAATCAAGCAAAAACCACATTAAATCACACATGACCCAGAAAAACCATTCAGTTCCCCAAGTTAATGCAACCAAGTATTTCACACATGTTAAATTAAATGCCAAATAAACAAACCAAACCAAATCAATCAAGTAAACCATATTAACAAAATAAACTCAAATCAACAAAATAAACTCGCTAACCCATATTAGCCAAATAAACCTGACTCGCACATAGGTCGCACGAATTCATAATCAATCACACTCATACTTCATAGCCTCATAAGACCATGAGATTTGAAAGAATAGTCAAACCATGACTTATACACAATCCAACAGAGTTAAATTCAGCTCGCATATGAGACGTATTAGCTCGCACAGAAACACCATCCATACCACAATACAACAGCCTGAAAAAGATATGTAAATCATACATACTCTTCCCAAATCGTAAGTAAAACATCATAACCACTTAACCATAAATCATCAATATAACTCGCCAAACTTCATTTAAAAAATACCAA
This sequence comes from Phtheirospermum japonicum, assembly GCA_014905375.1. Taxonomy (NCBI): domain Eukaryota; kingdom Viridiplantae; phylum Streptophyta; class Magnoliopsida; order Lamiales; family Orobanchaceae; genus Phtheirospermum; species Phtheirospermum japonicum. The sequence continues at coordinate 842,346 of BMAC01000023.1, read as the reverse complement.
ACTCTCTTAACACAAAAACACAACTTCTTAACACTACTTTCATCACACAACTATTCCTCATCACAAAAACACAACTTATCATCACAAAAGCACAACTACCTCTTCTTTGCAAAAACACAACTTCTTAATACAACATTTTATCACTTCTCACAACTTTCCATGATCTTCTTGTGCGGGAGAAGTGCCCTCCGGTCCAGAGTTACCTTCTCCCACCCCGCCGACCTAAACAAGCGTCAGCCCACTATCACTTTTACTTTCACTGCGAGAGAGGTGCCCTCCAACACAAGAGTTACCCTCTCCCCAGCCTGCCGACCTAAAACAAGCGTCAGCCCATAACCATAAAAACCATCACCGACCTAATAGAAGCGTCGGGTTTTAATCATCATCGACCTAATGAGAGCGTCGTAATTTAATCGCCATCGACCTAATGAGAGCGTCGGAATTTAATCGTCATCGACCTAATGAGAGCGTCGGAATATAATCGTCATCGACCTAATGAGAGCGTCGGAATTTAATAGTCCTCGACCTAATGAGAGCGTCGGAATTTAATCGTCATCGACCTAATGAGAGCGTCGGAATATAATCGTCATCGACCTAATGAGAGCGTCGGCATCGACCTAATAGCGTTAATACCATCGACCTTAAGAAAGCGTCAGCATCGACCTAATAGGAGCGTCGGCATCGACCTAATGGAAGCGTCGGAATTAAACAACCATCGACCTTAAGAAAGCGTCGGCATCGACCTAATAGGAGCGTCGGCATCGACCTAATGGAAGCGTCGGAATTAAACAACCATCGACCTTAAGAAAGCGTCGGCATCGACCTAATAGGAGCGTCGGCATCGACCTAATGGAAGTGTCGGAATTAAACAACCATCGACCTTAAGAAAGCGTCGGCATCGACATAATAGGAGCGTCGGTATCGAACCTAATAGAAGCATCGGAATTAAACAACCATCGACCTTAAGAAAGCGTCGGCATCGACCTAATAGGAGCGTCGGCATCGACCTAATGGAAGCGTCGGAATTAAATAACCATCGACCTTAAGAAAGCGTCGGCATCGACCTAATAGGAGCTGTCGGCATCCGACGCTTCATAAGGTCGATGGTTGTTTAATTCCGATGCTTCCATTAGGTCGATACCGACGCTCCTATTATGTCGATGCCGACGCTTTCTTAAGGTCGATGGTTGTTTAATTCCGACACTTCCATTAGGTCGATGCCGACGCTCCTATTAGGTCGATGCCGACGCTTTCTTAAGGTCGATGGTTGTTTAATTCCGACGCTTCCATTAGGTCGATGCCGACGCTCCTATTAGGTCGATGCCGACGCTTTCTTAAGGTCGATGGTTGTTTAATTCCGACGCTTCCATTAGGTCGATGCCGACGCTCCTATTAGGTCGATGCTGACGCTTTCTTAAGGTCGATGGTTATTTAATTCCGACGCTCCTATTAGGTCGATGCCGACGCTCTCATTAGGTCGATGACGATTATATTCCGACGCTCTCATTAGGTCGATGACGATTATATTCCGACGCTCTCAGTAGGTCGAGGACTATTAAATTCCGACACTCTCATTAGGTCGATGACGATTATATTCCGACGCTCTCTTTAGGTCGATGACGATTAAATTCCGACGCTCTCATTAGGTCGATGGCGATTAAATTACGACGCTCTCATTAGGTCGATGATGATTAAAACCCGACGCTTCTATTAGGTCGGTGATGGTTTTTATGGTTATGGGCTGACGCTTGTTTTAGGTCGGCAGGCTGGGGAGAGGGTAACTCTTGTGTTGGAGGGCACCTCTCTCGCAGTGAAAGTAAAAGTGATAGTGGGCTGACGCTTGTTTAGGTCGGCGGGGCGGGAGAAGGTAACTCTGGACCGGAGGGCACTTCCCCCGCACAAGAAGATCATGGAAAGTTGTGAGAAGTGATAAAATGTTGTATTAAGAAGTTGTGTTTTTGCAAAGAAGAGGTAGTTGTGCTTTTGTGATGATAAGTTGTGTTTTTGTGATGAGAAATAGTTGTGTGATGAAAGTAGTGTTAAGAAGTTGTGTTTTTGTGTTAAGAGAGTTTGGTATTTTTTAAATGAAGTTTGGCGAGTTATATTGATGATTTATGGTTAAGTGGTTATGATGTTTTACTTACGATTTGGGAAGAGTATGTTGTATTGTGGTATGGATGGTGTTTCTGTGCGAGCTAATACGTTTCATATGCGAGCTGAATTTAACTCTGTTGGATTGTGTATAAGTCATGGTTTGACTATTCTTTCAAATCTCATGGTCTTATGAGGCTATGAAGTATGAGTGTGATTGATTATGAATTCGTGCGACCTATGTGCGAGTCAGGTTTATTTGGCTAATATGGGTTAGCGAGTTTATTTTGTTGATTTGAGTTTATTTTGTTAATATGGTTTACTTGATTGATTTGGTTTGGTTTGTTTATTTGGCATTTAATTTAACATGTGTGAAATACTTGGTTGCATTAACTTGGGGAACTGAATGGTTTTTCTGGGTCATGTGTGATTTAATGTGGTTTTTGCTTGATTCGGCATATATTTTATGAGTGTGTTATGGGATAACACTTTTGTTAGGTTGGTGATGGTTTATATGGAATGGGCTGATGCTTTTAGTAGATTAATGATGATTTGTGGGTGCAACGGTTTACTGGCCGACCTATTTTAGGTCGATGATATCTTTATAATTTATGACTTTATGGGTTTCTCTGCCTTTATGGTTAATGCCAGTCTTGGGCCTTGATGGGCTATTATGGACTATGATGTGGGGTCTTGGCGAGCTAATGAAATGATTATTGTTATAAAGGCGATGCTTTAAGTAATGCGTTTGTGCAGGTGAAATGAAATTTTTGATCGACCTGTTTTAGGTCGAGTAAGCGTGACTTATGGTGCTTCTGAATTTTCATAAGCATACAATTGTATTTTCTTGTGTTATTTTGTTGGTATAACTTCAGTTGCGGAGG
>BMAC01000023.1:798201-829298 GCA_014905375.1 Phtheirospermum japonicum | reverse complement strand
AATCTTGGCCGTAAGGATACGGGACGGCCACCAGCCCACACCACCGGTAGCAACTCCCGGAGACCCGCTCAACAAACCCTCGAAAACACTCGGTTTCTAATTAATCGATAAGGCAGAAAAATGAAATAAACCCACAAAGGATATTGGTGATAATCGTTGTATCTCTCTCTCAACAAAACGCACGGGTTTTATAGCTGGACGGAAAAGAKAGAGAGCGGAGGGATAGCAACAGAACGCCATATCAGTCGGGGAGGATAAAACCGAGAGGAAGAACAAAGTGGCTGGTGACTTAGGGTTAGAAAACCCTTATAACAAGTGGGTCAACGGTCCAGATCATTTTACCTGCAGTGGACGRTCCAGATCAGCCAAGAGACGGGTTAAAGGATTCGGGAGGGCTCTCCCCGGGTACAATCCTGGAGAGTGGTAATGGGCTGGGTGCAAGAAAGGGGGCTGGCAGAAATTGCTAAATGGGCCTTGTCAAAACTTCATATTGGGCCGCATCTTAACAATCTCCACCTCGGCCCAAAGACTAGCCAAGATGTCGGTCTGTTGCTTAGGAAACCATGGATACTCATCATCGCCGACCCGGTACCTGCACGAACAAAAAATCTCAACAGGGAAGTTAGTACAGATACCAAGATAGGAAAAACAAAAGAATTGCGTATTACCAAATACGCCTTACCTCCCACTTACCGTCGCGGCCTAATCGGCCGTGTCGAAGTTCAGAATGTTCAAACACGTTCGTAATTTGCTCACGGGCAAACACTTGGTGTTCATATCGGCGGGGTTATGCTCGGATGGAATTTTCTCAAGATCAATAACACGGTCAGCAACAATGTCACGAATAAAGTGTAAACGTACATCTAGATGCTTAGTACGATCATGAAAAACAGGATTTTTGCACAATTGAATCGCAGCTTGATTGTCGGAAAATAACACAACATTACCATCCAAAACACCAATTTCAGATACAAGACCCTTTAACCAAATAGCCTCTTTAAAGGACTCAGTTATCGCAACATACTCAGCTTCAGTAGTAGACAAAGTAACAATAGGCTGTAACTGAGACTTCCAACTAATACACGACCCACACAAAGTAAACACATATGAAGTTGTGGATTTCCGACTATCCCTATCATTAGCATAATTTGAATCTTCATATCCTTTTAGCACCACACCATCAGCCGATTTACGAAAACTCAACCCATAATTCACAGAGAATTTCAAATAACGCAGCAGCCATTTCAAAGCATCCCAATGAGATCTACCAGGATTAGACATTTATCTACTCAAGCAACTAACATCATAACCAATATCAGGCCTAGTGCTAACCATGAGATACATAACAGAACCAATAACATTTGAATATGGCACGTTTTTCATAGCATCGATTTCAGTTTCAGTCTTGGGGGACTGAGACTTACTTAACACAATATTAGGAGTAAGCGGAACCTCAGTAGAATCCGCATCAGTCATGAAAAACTTTTTCAAAATCTTTTCAACWTATGAAATCTGGTTTAAGAAAATCRAAMAATTCTTCCTATCTCTAACAATGTTCATGCCCAAAATACGTTTAGCATCTCCAAGTATTTTCATATCAAACATATCACATAGACACTTTTGAACATGCTCAAYAGACTTGATGCAWGGACTCACAAGYARCATATCATCAACATAAATGAGCAAGAAAATAGGAACATTAGYAGATTCTTTAAAGTACAAGCAATGATCATAAGAACTACGTTTAAACTTTAAAGACAGCATACACGCATCAAACTTTTTGTTCCATTRTCTAGGAGATTGCTTCAACCCATATAACGATTTTTTAAGCAAACAAACAAAGTCAGGATTCGATTTATCAATAAACCCTTCCGGTTGTTTCATAAAAATTTTCTCATCTAATTCACCATGCAAGAAAGCAGTTTTGACATCCATTTGTCTCAACTCCCAATCAAAATGAGCAACTAATGCAAGCATAATACGCACGGTGGTGAATTTAACAACCGGAGCAAAAATTTCCGTATAATCTACCCCTTCCTTTTGAGTAAACCCCTTAGCAACGAGTCTAGCCTTAAATCTAACCCCCTCATTCTCATGCTTGACCTTATATAACCATTTACAATCAACAACATGGCAATCATTAGGTTTAGGCACAAGGGTCCATGTGTGGTTAACATGCAAAGAGTTCATTTCATCGTCATAGCATTTAACCAAGCACTAGAATTAACAGATTTTAAAGCTTCATGATACGTTTTTGGTTCACTACTATCAATAGCATCAAACACACTAAAAGCATATGACGTAAGATGATAATCACGTAAAAGCACAGATTTGGAACGTGTTCGTTTCTCCCTATCTCTAGCAAGTTGATAATCATCTAACTCATGCGAATCATGCATATTCTCAACATTCTCATCATGCACATCAGGTGTTTGAACATTTTCAGCAGGAAGATCATTCGAAACATCATTAATAACATCAACAGGCATATTATCGGTTTCAATAGTTTTATCATGCGAATCATCAAAATTACTAACATGTGTAGGCTCCACCTCACTTGGAGTTGGGATAAGTTCATTAACAACAGGCACAGAAGTATATAGACATGGAAATTCAAACTCATTAAAAACCACATCACGGCTAATAATCACTCTAAAACCCGGTTCACTCCTAAGCCATAACCTATAACCCTTAACACCCTCCGGATACCCCAAGAAAACACATTTCACAGAACGAGGTTCAAGCTTATCATGTTTTTGATGAACAAATGCAGCACAACCAAAAATACACAAGTTAGAATAGTCAATATCTTTACCACACCAAACAAACTCAGGACATCTACCATTCAAAGGCACGGAGGGGGACCTATTAACCAAATATGCAGCCGTTAATAAGGCATCGCCCCAAAACTTTTTAGAAAGACCCGAAGTAAAAAGCATACATCTAACTCTTTCGAGTAGTGTACGGTTCATTCGTTCCGCAACCCCATTTTGCTGCGGAGTATACGGAACTGTCCGATGCCTTTGGATGCCAGATTCAGCACAAGATTTATCAAAAACATTATTATAAAACTCAAGTCCGTTATCAGTTCTAAGATTTTATACGCTTATCAGTTTGATTCTCAATCAATATTTTCCAAGTTTTAAACTTTTCGAAAACATCGGACTTATTTTTCAAAAGAAACACAAAGACCTTTCTAGAAAAGTTATCAATCACAGAGAGAAAATATCGACTACCACCATGTGTGGGATCTTTAGCCGGACCCCACACATCAACATGCACATATTCAAGAATACCACGACTGGCAAAAATTTTCGGGGATGGGGAAACAGGGAATTGAACACGTTGTTGTTTGCCATACACACAAGTATCATAAAAAGGCATATCAGAAATTTTATCTTTACCAAAACACCCATGTTTATGCATAAAAATCTCTAAACCTTTACTACTCATGTGTGCAAGACGTTTATGCCATAAAAAATTATGATCAGCAAGCACAGAGTTCGCATAATTAGGCATGGATTCACATTCAACAGTGTAAACATATAAATTTCGCCGCTTTTCAGCTTTGAAAACAACAAGAGAACCCTTCATTATTTTCGTAACACCATTCCCCCACTTACCTTCTAACCCATCATTCTCGAGTGCAGCACAAGTTATCAGGTTATGACATAAATCAGGCACATGACGCACATTTTTAAGAGTTAAAGCATAACCAGAATCAAACTTTAAACGAACATCACCCAGACCAACAACCTTGCATACTTTCTCATTGCCATAGAAACATGCCCATGCTCAACTTCTTTGTAATTAGAAAATAGATGTTTATGAGGTGACATATGAAACGTGCATGCAGAATCGACAAGCCACTCATTATCATATAGATTAGACCGCACAGAATTCACATTATCATGCAATTCATCAGACTCAATAACCATATAAACATCACCCATGTTGTTCTCATTACAAGACAACATATTAGCATGATCAGATTGTTGTTGTTTATTTTTCTTAGGACATTCTTTAATATAATGATTAGGATCACCACAATTATAACAATTTCGACCACTTGGACGAGATTTAGTCCTACTCTTGCCTTTGCCTTTCTTTTTAGAAAAACTTTGAAAATTTTGGTTATTTTGATTAGTGGAAGTCTGAGGGTTTTGAAAACGGTTTCTCGACCGACCTCTAACAAAATTAACCTCAGCGTGACTGTTACTTCCTTTATTAGCTTTTAAATCCAATTCTTTACTTTTTAATCCATTTATTACCGTGTCAAGACTTACCTGATCTCTTCCATATTTAATAGCAGATTTTATGTCATTATAAGAATCAGGAATGACATTTAGAAGCACAATAGGGGAATAATCGCCAATGTGTTTATCACCAGTTTGTTTTATATCCAAAACAAGTTTCGTAAAAACATCAAGATTATTATCAATATCTTTTGACAAATCGAGTTTAAACCTAAAAAAATTTTCAAGCAAGAAAAGTTTACTCGGCAAAGACGTTTCGGTGTAAAGTTCTTCCAATTTGTCCCAAAGTTCTTTCGCAGAATCAAGTTTACCACATTTGCGTAATACAGAGTCAAACAAGTTTAAAATAATTGACGTATACGCAAATTCGTCAAGTTCGGCTTTTTTGTCAGGTGTAGTACCCGGAGTAAAAGAAGAATCGATCGCTTTAAACACTTTTTGTTGAACCAAAATACCTTTCATTTTTTGTTGCCAAATTTGAAAATCACCTTTTCCGTCAAACGGAGCCAAATTAAAAGATGAAAGAGACGTCATTTTTAAAACACGAACGTTTTTGAAAAATGAAACAAATGAACACGGAGTTTCAAGAAAAATGCACAAAGCACATAAAGAAGGCAATAACAAACATCAAATGAAGGCATGCACGAAGCAAATTACGAACGATCAATAAGACGATAAACTAATTAACGAAATATGATAGCCGGCACGTAAATAGTAGAATATTTCAACAAAGTAATTCAGTGATTAATTCAGCGAATAATTCAGCGAACACAACTCAACATAAAATAGGATAATTCACTAACATATAAATCAGAGGCAGCAGGATAATAACAACGAAAGTAAGTCAACGATAGGCACGTAGCACGTTCGACTAACCTAGAACTATCCTATAATCTACCAGCTAGATCCCAAGCAATTAAAACCCGCTACAAGCGGTATTTATACTACGAATCGAAAAACGAGAGGTTTAGCCTCTTTACCAGAGCGGGATCCCACGTAGGGACCCCAATCCACCGGAGCGGTGGACGACGAGCGCTCTGATACCACTGTTGTGGTTGCTCGCCGCCTGGTACCCGTTATTTGATCGCACGCGGAAGCGTCGTTTTTCGTCGTCGAGCATCGTTTAGGCCCGGACAGTGATGAAGCCTGTCCGTAATTAGCCCGTCGTAGCCCCAATGCTTCAGTCCACAATCTGCCTTCAAGCCTCCAAGCTTCAACCCCTCTATCCAGCCCGGCCCAGCCCGAACAGACTGCTTCTTCAAGTCCGACAGCAGCTTTGCGAGCCCCGTTCGCTTCCTGGCAGCAGCCCGTTCCAGTGGGTTCCTGCAATTCGAAAAACAAACAACAAATTACAAAAGGGATTAGGCAATTAATAGAAAGATTGGAACGAATTACCGCCTTTTGAGTGTTGAATGTCCGAGAACCATAAGAAACCAGCCTTGAATACTTTCGGGATAGGTCAGTGTTTAATTTCGGCTCAGGGATCCGTAATTGGTCCTTTTTCATGCAACAAACCGAAACAATCTTGGCCGTAAGGATACGGGACGGCCACCAGCCCACACCACCGGTAGCAACTCCCGGAGACCCGCTCAACAAACCCTCGAAAACACCCGGTTTCTAATTAATCGATAAGGCAGAAAACTGAAATAAACCCACAAAGGATATTGGTGATAATCGCTGTATCTCTCTCTCAACAAAACGCACGGGTTTTATAGCTGGACGGAAAAGAGAGAGAGCGGAGGGATAGCAACAGAACGCCATATCAGTCGGGGAGGATAAAACCGAGAGGAAGAACAAAGTGGCTGGTGACTTAGGGTTAGAAAACCCTTATAACAAGTGGGTCAACGGTCCAGATCATTTTACCTGCAGTGGACGGTCCAGATCAGCCAAGAGACGGGTTAAAGGATTCGGGAGGGCTCTCCCCGGGTACAATCCTGGAGAGTGGTAATGGGCTGGGTGCAAGAAAGGGGGCTGGCAGAAATTGCTAAATGGGCCTTGTCAAAACTTCATATTGGGCCGCATCTTAACAAATATATATATCACATTTGCTGCAGAATCCCCACCCGTGCAGCCATTTGCCTCTCCTGAATCGGCGGTGCTACCCACTGCGCTGCCACTTGCCATTTCCAAATTGGCAAAATCACTACTCCGGCCGAATCCGCCTCCTATGAGCAACCTTAACCGGTAAAACCACTACTCCGCCCTAATCCGCCTCCTATGAAGCAACCTTAACCCTAACTCCCGCAACCTCATCAATAAGCGAAGCCCCGGCAAGCAGCAAAGCATGCCCAGCCTTAATTCAACAACTAGGCCCGCCATCCATTCTGTTAGTTTCTTTTTGCACGTTAGTCTGGTTTTTCATTCGACATCGGAGACTGTTTTCACAGTGTAGAGGCTGAATTTTTGCCTAAATCAATTAGGATACATTCCCGCCTATTGATTCAATCTGACTCGCAAACCCCAAAAACAATGCTGGGAGCAAAAATGAGTGTTATTCAATTAATCTCGCATTTATAAAATAAATATCTTTAGGATTGATAAAATTCTGCGATAGCCGCATTCCCTTAGCTAGAAATACAAATTTCAATGAATTAGATTCTAGGTCATCCGACCTCCTAGAGTTAGCCATAGAGTTGGTTTTTTTTACGATGACTTGATATGGGATTTCACCGATTCTTATCAATTTCGAAATGGAAAATAGAACTTTCCTTAGGTTTAATTAAATAATTAATATAATTTCAATTCGAAATTAAAAAAATAAAATTAGTTTGGAAATTTTTTTAAAAAATGTGGCGGGACGCTGATGGCAAAAGTGTCCCGCCCTTCGGGACGCTTTTCACAGAAGCGTTCCGAACCTTTTTTTTTGTCCCCAAAAGTTTTTGGGGCCAAAATGAAAAAAAAAGTTAAATTTTGGGTCGGGACGCTTTTTGCCATCAGCGTCCCGGTTGATTTTGTAGAAAAAAAAAAAGTCCGGGGTCGGGACGCTTTTCCCAACCGCGTCCCGGGGCTGTTTTGTAAAAAAAAAAAACTTTTGGCCAACTAACCCTACTCACTCACGCACACACTCCTCATTTCTTTCCCTTCCATTCAACCACACCAGCAGCAAGCGGGACGCAAGGAGCAGCAGACGACCAGGTAAGTTTTTTTTTTTTTAACTTTAATATATTTTAATTAGTTATTAGTTTTAAGATTTAGGTATTATATTGTTATTGTTATTGTTATTATTATTTTTAATTTAAAGTTACATTTAATTTAAATTTAGATATTTTTCATATTTGTTATGAAAAATGTATTAGGTTTATTTGTGAAATGTTAATTGTTAATTGTTAATTTATAATTATTTGTTAGTTTTAGTGTTTATGTTTTTAGTGTTAACTATTATTATTAATTTTAATTTTAATAAATTGCAATTAGATTTATTTTTAGTTTGTATTATATTAAATTTAGATGTTTTTGAGTTTTAGTTATGAATATTTACGAAATTTTATTTGTTTTGTTTGTGGATTTTTTTTGTTAATTGTTAATTGATTGGGGAAATTGTTAATCTTTTTTTTTGAATTGTGCATGAAAATTGATTATGGAAATTCTTGAAAATGCATTAGGTTTGTTTGTGATTTTTTTTGTTAATTGTTAATTATTTATGAAAATTGTAATTTCTTTTTGTGAATTATTTTGTTAATTGTTTATGGAAATTATTGTTTTTTATGCAAATTGTTAATTATTTTTGTGAATTGTTCTTGTAAATTGATTATGGAAAATATTGACCTTCAATTGTTACCTTCTATTTAATTGCTTGTGAAAAAACTATGAATTACGGAAATATGTGATTTTATTAATTTTGTGAGAAATTATTTTATTATGTGAAAAATTGAATTTATTTGTTTGTGGTGTAGTTATCAATTACGTGAATATTTTGATTTTATTTTTTTATTTGAAAATTTGAATTTATAAGAAATTATTAATTATGTGAATATAAGAATTTATTTATATTTTTAGAAGTAAGCGCATAGGCGAATATGTCTTCTGGCAATGAATACGACGTGTATGCATCGATTCTACGAGACGAGAGTGGATATGCAAATGTAGAATCCACCGAGCATCATCTCCCACCGGTGATTTCGGACTACCCCACCGATTGTTTCGGACCAGATGAAGGAAGCGATTCCGAAAATGGTTTAGACGAACTAGATGATGATGGTCATGAAACTGACGAGGAATTCTTTCAGTTGGGGGGTAGCGTACCAGATGAAGAACCTTTTGAACCTACCTTGAATGAACTTGTCCCTATAACCCATAGACGAGCGGATGGAGGCTCCGCACTGTACAAGAACATACCATTCTTCGATACCGTATACGAAGACGTTCCTATCGATTCTATTGGAGTCCCTCGGCCGGACTTGTACTACAATAAAGACGAAGGAGTTCTGAGAATAGGCATGATATTTAGAGATAAATGTCATTTGATGTGGGCTGTCAAAGATTACTYCATGCGCGTAGYCAAGTGTTTGTATAGAGTGGTAGAAAGCAATCATGTGATGTGGAAAATTGTTTGCATGTCGAGTTCACTTGGTGAGAATCACGTAGATATGAACGAATCATCCGAATRCGGTTGGTGGCTCCGCGCTAGTTTTCGAAAACGAAAGGGTGCTTGGGTAATCACAAGATTGGGTTCTGAGCACAGATGTCTCGCATCGTTTACACGTAAAGATCACCCCAACTTGTGTAAAAATCTGATTGCTATGCTCATTACCAGCCACGTCGAGCAGGATYCGTCATATAGCGCCTTACATGTCCAACAGGCTGTCAAACAAGAATATGATTACCTTGTGCCGTATCACAAGGCGTGGCAAGGTTTGTCTCGGGCTCGTGAAAATGTGTACRGGACATGGGAGCAGTCGGTCCAATATTTACCAAAATACATGGAGGCATTGCAGATGTACAACCCTGGGACCGTGRTCGAGTGGCGACACAAATCTTCTGGCATACCCGATGTGCACATGTTGAGATTTGTATTTTGGGCATTTCGACCATGTATCGAGGCTTTTAAACATTGTCGCTGTTTCAGCCCAAAAAATGGCCAAAGCTTTGCACAACGCCTGGAACACGAATACCACCAGACCTGCACCACCAACAAGAGTTAGAAAGGGCCACCGGTAGTTTTCCGGTGGAAACCTCTCCGATGCTTAAGTCAGTAAGCGTTTGAGGTGTATTCCAGAAAATAAGAAGGAATGCTTGAGAGAACATACCTCTCCCAGCCTCAAGGCTGGGACATTTATAGCTTGTCCTAGTGGGGACCCCAGCCGGGATCCCAGGAACACGTGCCGCGAATCATGGGCCATTTTGGGAAAATATATTCTGAACAAGTGGTCCCACTCGTTCCCTCTTGGGTAAGCTGGAGGCCAGATCTGACCAAACCAGCTCTGGCTCTATCGTTCTCAAGATCACTCCGTCAAGAATACTTCTTAAGCGGGCGGATTAGTCTTAACATCCCATTCATCGGTGTCAGTTCCTTTCCAGGTCTGTTAAGAACATATGGTTTCTTCCCAGTGGGGACCTTCTTCCGGGATCTCGGGAACACGGTCCGCGAATCAAGGGACATTCGGTTAATGTATTCTGACAAGTGGGCCTCACTTGTATTTTCAGTTCAAAACCTCAAGGGAGTCTGCCCAGACCCATTTTCTCCCTAAAAGAGGTTTGATCCCTTTTCCTTAGCGCCGATTCGTCAGCCCTGGTACTCTACTAAATTCAGGTCTACCTCAATCCAGGTCTAGCCAATATAGCTCTATCAACTCCTCCCCCCCAAAAAAGGATTGAGGTAGAGCCAATATAGCGGGGCCCCACGCCTTTTAGTGCTTCTCGTACTGGTACGAATCCCAAGGGATACGCCAAAATCACCAGAGCTAATTATTGGCATTTAGTGGTGTTACACGCTCCCAAACGGCTACTGTACTACCACGTTCCCCCAGGTACACGCCTAGTCAACCCTAGTTTAGGGTCCCAAACGTTTCAACTTATCCTCTAGGGCCCTGTTCACCTGTCCGCAATAAATGTTCAAATCCTATCAAATCCCGCTTTTCTCGATTTCCACATTTTGAAATCATTCCCCTTGCCTTTTATTCCCGCTGGTCTCATTTTTACTTTTTTTACTCCCAATTTTTTTTTCTTCCTTTTTCCTCAAGTTTTCGCAACTCCGTCTCTTTCAATACTCCGACGAATTCCTCCTCACTACTTTTCAATTATTCCGACGATCTTTTCCGAATCAGGTATCCCTCTTCACCCTTGCCTTTTAATTTTTATAATTTCATCTTCTTCGGAAATTAGGGTTAGTCCTTCTCTCTTACCTGCCCTCCCTGAAGTGGCGGTGGCTCTCTCTCCCCCACCGCTTGCGATCTCAGAAGCGGCGGGGGCCCCCGCTATTCAAGAGGAGGCCGAAGTCTCACGCTCTCCTTCACCGGATCCTCCGGAGGTGGCGGCGGCTCTCTCTCCTCAGCCTAACATTCCAGCGACGGCGGCCGCCTCCTCGTCAGGGGGTGTAGTGTATCCTCCACCGCTCCCTGATTATCCTAAGATCACCTCCATTCTTAGCCAAAGCTCGGTAGACGAGCTTAAGTATAAGTATATCATTAGGGACCCCTATGATCCATACACCCCTCGAGCTGGCACCTTGGCCTGCCAAGCCCCGACAGGTCGGGTGGCCTTCTATACCGATCAGTTCCATGCAGGCCTGCGCTTGCCTGTTCATCCCATGATGCTAGAGATTGCCCAGATGTACAAAATCCCTATCTTTCAATTTTCTCTCAATTCTTTCCGTATCATGGCATGTTATAATCTTGCCATGCGCTACGCTGGCCAGGACCCAACAACCCTGGTTTTCTATCAGCTTTTCTTAGCGAAGAGCCTTCCCCCCGACTGTTTCTACCTGGCCGCCCGGCCCGGGGTCCATTTCATCCACAAGCTTCCCACTTCACACAAGTCCTGGCGCAAAAAGTTCTTTTCGTTCATTGTGAGGGGAATTGGGGTTTCGACACTAACCCCATCGATAGCTTACCCTCCTATCCTCCTTTGACCGCAGCAGCCAGGCTTTCCAGTATTCAGAGAATTGTGGCGACTCTGAATGCAAACCCAATCAATGTGACGGAATTCCTCACTCCCTCAATCTTGCAAACTTTTAATGAGACCTGTGAGATAGGTCCCTTGCCATCCAGGATTGGTAAAAGAGGCTTTCTCATTCTAACACTGTTGCACCACGTTCTGTCATTTTCACGTATCTAACTTTTATCTTCCTGTTTCAGAAGAGATGATGCGCCTGTTGTTCGAGGCTTCTGACAGGGAAGGCGCCCCAGCCGACTCGCCTGCACCAGCTTGGGAGATAGGTGCAACTAGCGCACCCCAGGTTCAGACTTCTCCTGTGGCCGCCCCACCAGTGCGTTCGCGGTCAGCCCGACAAGTCATCTCGGACTCAGAAGAGGATGACATGCCCCTTATCAAGAGGCCTCGATCCAACCGAGGTGTGGTTATTCCGGGCAATCCTGCCCCAGCCCTGGTCGCGGCTCCGGCGGCCCCCACCGTGCGCAGCTCTGGTCCTCCTCGGCGGACCTCATTTTTGAACTGCTCTGGAGACGTGGCGGTCCGTCACGTGAGCGGCCAATGCTCCCCTGAAGACCTGCGAGCTCTGGAGCAACTGAGTGATCGGGAGCTATTGGAATCCTGGTGCCAGGACGAGGCTCGAGTACGCTACCCTTTATTCCCTTTCTCCTTTCCTTTTATTGCATCCTTTTAAAATTTTAACACCTTTTTGATTTTCTCTCAGGCGGAAGCGAAGAGGGCTCTTTTGGCCATTAGGGCGACTCGGTCCCTAGTCCAAGCCGATTTGGCCAAGGAGAACGCCGACCTCAAGGAGAAAATGCAACGTCTGCGGGCCCTATCTAAAGACAAGGTGAAAGAGGTGAAGAAACTGCAGGAGGAGGTGGCCGGGTTGAAGAAAGCCCAGAAGAAGATGATAGAGGCAGCTCGAGAGGAGGCTAAAAATGAGGGCATTGCTGAGGCAAGAAGCCTAGCCGACGAAGCTCTAGCCAAGGCTAAGGTTGAATGGAAGGCGGATTTTCTCAATTCCGAGGAGGGGTTGAGTCTGGTCCAGGTAGCGAGGGAGGAAACCAAGAAGGCCTTCTTGGGATCAAAAGCCCTTTTTTCCCTGCTCTTCCCCGAAGCCGTGATGTATTATAATTACGGTTTAGATGATCAGGCCAAGTGGGTCAAGGACAACCCCACAGCTCCCTTCGACCGGAAAGCCCCCTTGAAAACCCCTCCTGAGCCGACCTCCTTTTTATACGACCCTGCCAAGGATCACCTTCACATGGCGGGGCCCGTGGAGTTTGCGGAGCACGTCCATGCCATCCTGCACTCTCCTGTTTCTGACCAGCCTCAGCCAGACCTGGCCCTTTCCATGGTTCCCCTTATTTCATCTCCCTCCCCAACCTTTGCAGGTCTGGGTGAGCTGCCTGGGGGTGCTTCACCTGGTGGTCTGTCAGGAGAAGCTGTAGAGCAGCTGCCGATGGAGCTAGGGGCAGAGATGGAGGTTGAGCCTTGAGTTGGGTAGATCCTTGTTTTTACAGCAGACCTGTAGGATGCCTGTGTGGCTGGTCTGACTCTATTTCTGAAAAAAATTGTAATCTTGGATAATTTTTGACTTTTCTTAATGAATGTCTCTTTTTTATTTTCTTGTCGTGTAATGACTCTTGCGTTACCTAGGGTTTCCTTGATATCCGGAAACCCTAGTACTCGTTGATTCTTCTGTCACGTGCTTGTCCTTCTTTAAATTCACGCCTGCATCTTCATAATTTTTCGTGGTCTAAAATTTTCCTGAATTTGTTCTTGCATATTTGTGAATATTGAACGTTTGGTATGGCATCTTCTCCTCTACTCCAGGAGGTTGAGACCGTCAAAAGGAAGAACATTGCTCTGGTTGTCGAGAAATTCAAGCTTTCTGACCAGCTAACCTTGCTCAAGGAGAAAGTCGGCTACCTCTATCGTTTGTTGGAGAGGAAGCGACGGAAAAAATGCCATTACAAAAAGGAATGGTCTGAGCTTCGCCAGATCCATCGCCAAATGCAAGAAGAAAGGGCAGACTTGATTGAGTCCGTGAATCGGCTTACTGTTGCCGCCGGCGAGGCTCATACGCTTGCCGAGTGGTCTGATAGGTATCGTCGTCGCTTGCACGAGACTGAACGCGAACTGTGGCGAGTTCGTCGTGCTTTGAGTTCAGACCGAAGATCCTCCCCATGATAGATCCTTTTATTTTCTAGCATTTGTAATCAAGTTGATAACCCATTCTGGGTGTGCAAAATCTGCTTGTATCCCGATAATTTTGATGAAATGGAAGAAAATTTGGCTTTCCTGCATTTTTTATCTATTCCTGCTCTTGTATTCATCCAAGCATTCTTTTTAGAACAACTTTTGATCGCTTTCAACATTTGAGTAATTTTGTGTTACTGGGATTATTATGGAATTTTCCTCTTAGATCATGCATAGCTGAAGCCCTGTCAGCTTTGTTTCTCTCAGATCAGTGTGAGGCCTAGTCATGATCTGCATCAAGATACCTTTTCAGGCAAATTAGAACATTTAAAATTCATGTATTTCTAAGAAAATCATTAAGTGTTCGTTGCAGCCATTTCTGGGCTGATTCGACTGTTTAGGATATCCATTCCTTAGCCAATCCTGATTTTAACCGACGGCCAGGTCAAGCAAAATGCTAGACTTCCATCTTTAGCTCAGGTGGGGACATTTTCCTTCTGGGCGTCTTACGTCTCAAATTGATAATCCGGTCAGGAAAACCACAAAGGCGTTCGTGTTGTTAGGAAGACCTGAATTAATCATTAGTCAGGTCTAGTAAAATCTAAGACACCCACTCTGTTAGCCAGATCTGTATTAACCGACAATTAGGTCGGGCACAATTTTTAGGACATCCGTCCTTGGCCGATCCTGGCTTATACCACCAATCAGATCAGAAAAAATCAAGGACATTCGTTCTTAGCCCATCCTGGCTTATACTAACAATCAGGTGAGGAAGAATTTCAGGACATCCGTCCTCAGCCAATCCTGGCTTTAAAACTGACAATCAGGTCAGGAAAAATTTCAGGACATCCGTCCTCAGCCAATCCTGGATTTAAAACTGACAATCAGGTCAGGCAAAATCTCAGGACATCCGTCCTTAGCCAATCCTGGCTTGAAAACTGACAATCAGGTTAGGCAAAATCTCAGGACATCCGTCCTTAGCCAATCCTGGCTTGAAAACTGACAATCAGGTCAGGCAAAATCTCAGGACATCCGTCCTTAGCCAATCCTGGCTTTAAAAACTGACAATCAGGTGAGGAAAATTTCAGGACATCCGTCCTCAGCCAATCCTGGGTTTAAAACTGACAATCAGGTCAGGAAAAATTTTAGGACATCCGTCCTCAGCCAATCCTGGCTTTAAAACTGACAATCAGGTCATGCAAAATCTTAGGACATCCGTCCTTAGCCAATCCTGGCTTGAAAACTGACAATCAGGTGAGGCAAAATCTCAGGACATCCGTCCTTAGTCAATCCTGGCTTTAAAAACTGACAATCAGGTCAGGAAAATTTCAGGACATCCGTCCTCAGCCAATCTTGGCTTTAAAACTGACAATCAGGTCAGGCAAAATCTCAGGACATCCGTCCTTAGCCAATCCTGGCCTTAAAAACTGACAATCAGGTCAAGAAAATTTCAGGACATCCGTCCTTAGCCAATCCTGGCTTATACTGACAATCAGGTCGGGAAAATTTCAGGGGCCTTTAACTAGATCTGGCCCTGAATCGTTTCCGGCCTTTTGCGCTGAACTCTTGGGGTCTCGTGAATCAAGGAAAACTTCATTCTCGCCTTTTCCTGTAGTTTGCTTGACGAATATTCCCGCCGAACTTTCCCGCCTCATTTCCTTATATATTGACATTCCCCTTGCTCGTATTTCTCCCCTAAAATGGCATCCTCTTCGTCGTCAAATCATATATCTATCGAGGAGCATAAGGAGCTACTCCTTGAGAGGGATCACCTTTGGAACGAGGTTGCTGGACTTCAGGAGCAAGTGGAGAAGTTAACGGAGAGGAAGCTGCAATATCGCCAGGAACGGCGCCGGCTCCAACAACTTATTCGTGAGCTGAAGGATGATAATGCTGGTCTGTACACTGACTGGGGAATTGCTGTAGAGGTGTCGGAGCGGTATCGTGTCCGCCTTCTGGAATATGAAGAAGAGATCAAGCAGCTTCGCCAACTCCTTGCTGCTACTCCTCCCTCTTAAAGCTTTGTATTTTGTTTTTTCTGGCTTTTGTAAGTTGTGTCTTGCAATCATCAATGGAATWTTCTTTTGGGGATATCTCCTTGTGTGTTTTGTTTTTTTGTTTTTTTTGGCTTTTTTATGAGTATCCATCTAGAGTAAAGGACAACCTTTACTTACGACAATTTTCGGTACTCATTTTTGGATGCATTAAAAAACATAACGAGGATAAACCTGTAAATTTCATTTCATAAAAAGAGGTTAAAACTAAAATTATGCATAAAGCCGTCGCAAATTAGCAATGTTCCAATCTCGGGGAACTGCTGTGCCATCCAGTTCTTCTAATTTGTAAGCTCCTCCAGATAAGACCTGGATAATCCGGAAGGGTCCCTGCCATGCGACATCCAATTTCCCCTTGGATTTCCCTAAGTCAGATCTTCTCAAGATCAGGTCTCCAACCTGGAACTGTCTTTTCACAACAGACCTGTCGTATATGGTCTTTATTCGTCCTTTGATATGGGCCATCCTTGTAGCAGCTCTGTCTCTCTTTTCTTCGATCAAATCCAGAGCATCTTGCGTCAAAGACTCATTATGCTTCTCATCAAAGTTCTGAATTCGATGAGTCTCCAAGCTAATCTCTGCCGGTATCACCGCGTTCATGCCGTAGACCAAGCTGAAAGGCGTTTCCCCCGTGCTCTCTTTAGGATTAGTTCTATAGGCCCATAAGACTGTGCTCAGCTCATCCACCCATTTACCCCCAGCTCTTTCCAAATGAGTTTTGATCCCATGGACCAGTATGCGATTGGTGACCTCTACCTGTCCATTGGCTTGGGGGTGGTAAACAGAGGTGAAGTGCTGATCGATTTTCATTTTCAAACACCATACCCTGATTCTAGAGCCCACGAACTGTGTTCCATTATCTGAGACCAGAATTCTGGGGACGCCATACCTACACACAACGTTCTTCCATAAGAACTTCATAACCGCATCTTCGGTAATTTTGGCCAAGGCCTTCTTCTACCCATTTGCTGAAATAATCGATTGCTACTATCAAGAATTTCTTTTGAGCAGGGGCCATGGGAAAGGGACCGACCAGATCAATTCCCCACTTGGCGAATGGGCAAGGAGAGTTCATTACTATGGCTCCTCGGCCGGCCTATGTATTAGCGATGAATTTTTTTGGCATTTCTCACATGTGCGTACGAATTTTTCCGCTTCTTCTCGTAGGTGAGGCCAGAAATACCCTGCTCGTAAGATCTTGCTTGACAGAGCTCTGGCACCCATGTGGTTGCCACAACATCCCTCAAGGATTTCTCTAAGGATCAGAGCTCCTTCTGTTCGGCTTAAACATCTTAGAAGAGGCTGACCAAACCCTCTTCTAAATAACTCTCCTTTAATCAAACAAAATCTAGCAGACCTAGTTCGTATTTTTGCTGCTTCTTTGTTATCACTCGGAAAGACCTCCTATTCCAGGTATGTCTTTATGGGAGAGCACCAATCATCCTCCTCCATAACGAAGCCTACCTGCTCTGTCCCGAATTCCCCGCCTGCTTGTAGCAGGGTAATCATCCTCTCTTGACAATCCAAAGCCGAGCTAGCTACCTTTGCCAGGAAGTCTGCTTTCCTCTCTAGGGATCTGGAGGACTGTTAGCTCTTTCATTCCTTTGGCCAGCTCTCTGAATTTGGCCAAGTACCTCTGCATATGTTCCTCTCTTGTCTCGAATTCTCCATTAATCTGTTTACAAACAAGTTGAGAATCCACTTTGGCACACACGTGCTCCGCGCCCAGATCTTTCGCCATCTGAATACCTCTCAAAAGAGCTTCGTACTCGGAAGAATTATTAGAGAAAGTTGCATGCAGCCGGATAGCAAATTCAGTGGACACGCCATCTGGATCAATTAGAACAATTCCAGCTCCACAGCCCTGATTACAGGCAGAGCCGTCTGTGAAGATCGTCCATTTTCTTAGTTCGTCTGGAAGACCAGTCATTTCTTGCATGAAGTCAGCCAAGGCCTGAGCTTTAATAGCTGTTCTAGCCTCAAAGCTGATTTCAAATTCGCTTAATTCAATTATCCATCTGACTAGTCTTCCCGATGCCTCTGGCTTATCCATAACTGTTTTCAGAGGTAAATTCGTTTGTACAACTATACTATGCGAAAGGAAATACGGACGTAATTTTCGGGTTGTTCTTACGAGGGTCAACACTGCCTTTTCCACCTCTACATACCTTACTTCGGCATCATGCATGACCTTACTCCAGTAGTAAACTGGTTTCTGCATCCTCCCCTCTTCTCGAAGTAGGACAGAACTGACTGCCTGTTGCCCTACTGACAAATATAAAATGAGGGGTTCTCCTAGTACAGGATTTGTTAGCAAGGTCATGTTAACCAGATGCTCCTTCAACGCTTTGAATGCTTCCTCGCACTCATCGTTCCACTGGAATCTTGCTTTCTTCCTTAAAGCCTGGAAGAATGGTAAGCTCCTTTCTGCAGACCTGGACACAAATCTACTTAACGCGTTAATACGCCCTGTTAAGCATTGCATTTCTTTTACATTCCTAGGTGCTCGCATGTCCATAATTGCTTTGACCTTCTCGGGATTTGCCTCAATACCCTTCTCCGTGACCATGTATCCCAGGAACTTGCCAGCTCTAACTCCAAATGCGCATTTCTTGGGATTGAGCTTCATCCTATATCGTCGCAGAGTATCGAAGGTCTCCCGCAGGTCTTCCACATGCGACGTTGCTTTCACGCTCTTAACCAGCATATCGTCTACGTAAACTTCCATGTTCCGCCCAAGTTGATTTTTAAACATCTTATCAACCAATCGTTGATAAGTGGCTCCTGCATTTTTCAAACCAAAAGGCATCACAACATAGAAATATGTCCCCTTTGGGGTAATGAAGCTGACTCGCTTCCAATCATCTCTGGCTAATCTAATCTTGTGATACCCTTGGGATGCATCCATCATACTTAAGAGCTCACATCCAGCCGTAGAGTCGACAAGCTGGTCGATTCTAGGCAAAGGGTAGTGGTCTTTAGGGCAAGCACAATTGAGATCTCTGAAATCAATACACATGCGCCAGTCCTCCTGAGTCTTGGGGACCAAGACGGCATTAGAAAGCCATTCAGGGAATTGGATCTCTTGGATATGCTTGGCCTTTAATAGTTTTTCCACCTCGGCCTCTATAACAGCCTCTTTCTCAGGTCCAAAATTGCGTTTGTTTTGCTTTATTGGCTTTGCATTCGAACTGATGTTGAGGTGGTGCTCTGCCACCTCTGGGTCGATCCCCACCAAATCTTCTGGGGACCAAGCAAACACGTCCGCGCTGCCCCTCAATAGCGCCACCAAATCTATCAAGGTTTCTGGACTAAGGGTTGTCCCTACTCTAAGGGTCCGACTCTCATCCCCTGGGACGATTTCGATCATCATCAGCCCTTCCTCTCTGTTGGCCAGATCTGTCCTCGGCGGCTCCACTCTGGCCCTTTTGCTCTGTCTTTCTTCCTCCTCATTCCTCCTGATGCACTCTACGTAAGTCTGCCATGAGGCATACTGGGCACCCCTGACCTCTCCCCTTCCGTCTTCTGTTGGAAACTTCATCTTCATATGAAAGACAGATATAATAGCCTGGAACTAGCTCAAGGATGGTCGGCCTAACATGACATTATAAGAGGAAGGTGCAAAATGTCGTTATAACCAGAGCGTCCATGTGGGGGGCTAGAATACCATCGCCATCCTCTGACCCGAAACAGATGTTGGGGGTAGAGGTCATTTGTCCCACGTCACTTGATTTTCGAACTAGGTCTCTTGCGGCTCTGACATAATTGTGTTGTGTCCGTTTGGAATGCTCTTCCAATTCTCCTCCCATAATCATCTGGATTTCTCCATGGATGACTTGGGTCTGATAAGATTTTCTTACCCCAGTCCGTGCCCTATCCTGGCTGCCCCTATTTGTCAGGGACCAATCATAATTCTTGTTACCAGACCTGGCTTCCTCTCTCCTCATCCGAACATATTCCTTTAAATGTCCCGCCTGAACCAGCCTCTCCAACTCGTCCTTTTAGATGGGTACACTGATCAGTGTCGTGCCCATACTCGTTGTGGAAGCGACAGAAATGATCTGACTTTTCCTTCTTGGGCCTCTGTGAGTATGTCTTTGGCCACTTCAGGTCTGGATGCTTCTCAATGGCATGTAAGATTTCTCCCTGTGGATTTGCTAAAGGAGTGTATTTGTCAAAGCGAGGCCTTCCTCCAGACAGGTCTGGCCTAAGCTTTTTTACAACTCCCCTGTCCTCGCGGTCGTGCCTCTCTCTCTTGCTTTCTCCCTCATCCTTAATCTTCAAAGCTTCCTCCAGATGGATATACTTTTCTGCTCTCTCCAAGAGCTCCCTGTTAGAAGAGTTTTAGTGGTGTTGAAATAAATCAACGGGTTCATGGCTTGGTATTATCGAAAATCGTTTAAATTGATGAATCAACGTGTTTCAAGCTCAAGAGATGAAAGGAAACCGAAAACAATTCAATTAAAAATAGCAAACTATCCTAGGAATTAAAATTGCAAGTAGGTAGAATGCTTTGGTCGTATGCCTTAAATGAAAATGCAAGCAAGTAATGAAAATAAGCAAGAAAATGCAATGTTTCACCGAGTACAAGCATGCAAGCACAAGGTACAACTATGCATAAAAACTCAAATAAAGCAAATTGAAAGCATGAATGGATAAAGCAATGAAAATAGACGAGAAAGTTTAAAACTTTAAAGAAAATAACAAGCAACGAAGTCTAGATCTAGGGTTTAAGCTAAAACTATGCATGAAAATAAAAATCAAAATAAAGCATAGCAAAAACTCAAAATCAAGACGATCCAAGAGCCGATCTATGATCTAGATGTGTCACTCATCTAGACTCCATAGCCAATTCATAAGTTTCATCATGAATTCAAGGTGCTAAGACAAAAAGCATGAAATGAAGAAAAATGCATGAAACATGTAAAATAACGTGAAATTAAACGATCTAGGCCTCAATCTATGATCTAATTGTGTCACTCAACTAGATTCCATGGATGATTCACAAGATCAAGCACAAATTCTAATACCTAAGGCAAGAAGCATAAAACAAATGAAGAACAAAGCAAGAAATTAAAAGAAAGCTTACTAGAATTAAAGAGAGAATCCAAAAGCTTGATTGAAATTGCAAGAAATTAAAGATCCAAGGGAGTACTTGAATCCTTCTTGAGCTTACAAACCCAAGGCAAAGTTCGAAAATTAAATCTAGAGAGAGAAATTAAGTCCCAAACCCAAGCTTGGGTTGGGAGGAGGTGGTTCTTTACAAAATGAGAATTATAGTCTATTTATACTAATTTAATTGGGTTTAAATGGGCCAAAATAGCCTTAGAGACTTAAAATTCCCGGGTTTGACCAAGTTTGACCCGGAGGCACCTTCCTAGACCCTTGGCTAGCTTTTTGGCACATTTTGGCTCGAGATGGCTCGACCATGGCTCGATGTGACTCGGCCATGGCCGAGCCTGGGCGCTGCTGGGCGTGAGTGGCCGGCAGGTGCTCGCTGGGGCTGGCGAGCATGTTGGCGCGCGGGGCTGGGCGCTGGCGCGGGCGTGGCAAGCGCCTGGGCGAGCAGTGTCGCAAGCGTCTGCGCGGGCGTGGCAAGCGTCTACGCGGGCGTGGCAAAGCGCCTGGGCGAGCAGTGTGGCAAGCGCCTGCGCTGTGTGGACGGGCGCTGCGCGGACAGTTGCGCGCACTGCGCGCAGGAAGGGGGCGGGCGCGCTCGGCCGTTGCACGCGTTGCCTGCCAAGCGCTGCTCGGACACTGGGTAACCCAGTGTGGGCAGCGCCACCCAGTGTGGGCAACTTGGCGTGAATTTTGACGAGTATTTTGGCAAACGCCGAACGCTGGCAGCTACCTTGGCGAGTTGTGGCACGAGTTGGCTAGTATTCCAGAATGTTTGGGCATTTTGGAGCCTCTCTTGGCTTCAAGTTTGGCTTTGCCTTGGCTAGTATTTTTTTTTGCCTTCAATGCCTTTACCTATAAAAATAGGAATTTTAAACATAAAAACCTAAAATTACACCAAACCTCCAATTAATTGAAACAACTTAACCCAATTAAATATAAAATCAACAAGAAACAAGAAAAGCAACAAAACTAGAAAAATCACATAAAAACTTAATAAAACTCTATTAAAAAACTACTAAAATCAACATAAAACTCTAACTAAAAATACTAGGAAAAACACAACAATTACATGTAAAACAACTACCCCACACTTATCGGTTTGTTCGTCCTCGAACAACGAAAAGAATCGAGAATGTACATGCAATGATCATAGTGTAAAAAGAAAAAACCCTTGTGCTTATCCTTATTTAATATGATGGAAGTATCAACATAGACTCGCTATCGTCAAGCATTGCTCGTATTACTCTTTCTCAAATGCAAGCCAAATCGATGACTTCCTCACAAATGGAATTTTTAGGGTGTTCGCTCAATTTGCTCAAGTGTATATAGGACATGTTTACGCTCAAGTCGGTCAATACATGCACCTTGTCAAGATTTCACAAATTGGACGCTCGAAATTGCTCGAGTACATGACCAAATAAGAATCGAAAGAGGTCTTTATTAAGGGTTGTAATGTTGGCTCTTTGTTAAGGTATGGAACTTTTGGATATAGTGGCTAACACACGATCAAACGTGATCAATAAAACACAAAATCTTAATTTCTAAAACCCGAAGCTTATAATCGCTTCACCTTTCCCAATTTACCAACTTTCATTCGAAACCCTTTTCATACATTTTCACGCTTTTCCGACTTTATTTTTTACAACACTTAGAAACTTCTTGAATTTGCTTCTTTTCACTAAACTTAGCCCTTTTTGAATTAGGCTTTATACTTGAACGCATGCTTTATCACTTTTCGTGATTTGTGTTGGAGTATTATTCTTTTTTTTTTCCTTTTTTTTTTTGTATAAGCAACTCAAAACCCAAAACTCACAATAAATTTCCCACACATCTCTTGTCAACTAACAACGCACTCTCTCACCTCACCAACGCGAAGATACAAGAGCTAAAATCGAGCTCGGCTAACAAGAAACGGGATAAAGGCTCAAGGGGGCTCATTTGGGATTTTTAAAGTAGCTTAAATATATGTATATGGCCGGAACAAGGGTGATATATGTGCCTCGAGGTCATTTTCGAATTAAATCATGTACGAGCAAAACCAAACCTCCCCAATGCAATTTACATAAAAATGCAAGCAAGCCGATAAATTACACAAGGCTACTCACTAGTTTGCACCGAATTTGGGGGCGAAATCAAAAGAGCTTTTAGAGATTTGCAATATTTTCACGAGAAAATGTTGATTATATATATATAGGCGGTTTTTTGGACGAAGCACAAAAATTCAGTCCCTCACACAAGAGGCCATAAACATGTGAAAACCCGATAAGTAAACTATTCAAACTTCCAAGCACGTGAAGTTGCTTAAACATGTAATAAACATACAAAAGACACAAAAATCGACTCAACCATATAAAAGCGCAAGTAGTAAGCATCACTTCGCCAAGAATGCGTCACTTCGCCAAGACTCGAGTTAAGAACAACAAAACATGCTTTTCAACACCCGGACCCTAACCACCTACCCACCCCACACTTAAACCATGCATTACCCGCATTTTAATGAAAAACAAGTGAAAGGAGGGTGAATAGAAACTTCCTCAACCGAGCGAGTTGTGGTCGAGCTCGGTGGGGTCTACCTAAGCATCTAAGTAATCCGAGTGAACATCGAGAATGGCTAGTATCTCACGGATTCATGAACACTACCACTTTTACCAATCGTCCCATGGTCGTCGTCGGAATACAAAACCTAGAAAAGAAAATCACACAAAATCAAAAACACAAGTAAATATGTACATGAACTTCAACAAAATATTTTTTTGTTTGTGTTTCAATTTTTCAATTTTTTTTTTGGATTTTTGAATTTTTTAATGTTTTTGGATTTTTCAATAAAAGAAAGAAAGAAAGAAGAAAATGGAAAGAACTTGGGTTGCCTCCCAAGAAGCGCTTGTTTTACGTCATTAGCTTGACGTACTCCCTTTTCGATCAAGGTGGGAATATAATGGGAGGGTCCATCAACACAGTCTCCTCCTTGTCGGGAGGATCCACTTTTTGGAACGTCCTTGGCGCATTGAATAGCTCGTATAAGATCCGCCAAAAAGCACACGTTCCAAGCGGGCAATGGAAGCTCATCTCAGCTAGGTCCTCGGGTGGGATGGTGATTTTAAAGCGACCCGATGACTCATCCAAGAAACGATAGGAGTAATGGACGGCTAGCTTCTTCAACCTTTGATCAACAAACGAGGGAGGGAAATGATCTCTCTTGGTAGCCGCACTAAGCTTCTTAGAACCGATCAACATCCTCCACCTCGTCGTAGCCCTCATGGCCAACAATTCTCCTTCTTCATCCTCAAGAACTAACGAGCCACTTGTCTTGGGCACCATGTGAATGGGATTCACCCACTCACTCCCGGTGAGTACGAACATCAAGCCCTCCAACAACAACCTCCACATCCCGACTCTCATCACATCATCGAGAATCAAAATCGAAGGTCTAACTCTCTCAACCACTCGGGGTTCCCATCCAATAGCACTCTTAAGAATTTCAAGCACTTCAACCGACCTCTCTACCTTCTCTCGATCCGAATTTTCAAAGATGATAATTGGCTTTCTCACCTCTTCCTCCTCAAGATAATCATCAAGCTTTCCAATCCCATCATCAACAATCTCCACCCCAAGCGGATTTTCAAACTCTCCAATCCTATCATCAACTACCCCCACCTCCCCCTCTAAAAAGTCGTCGTTACCCTCAATGACACACCGAAAGTCATTAACACAAAAATCGAGGTCACATAGAGGCACAACGGATTCATCATGTAGAACAAGGGTCTCATCCTCATAATATCCCTCTATATCGACAGCCGAGCCAACCACCTCCCCATTGGTCTTTTCCTCCATATAAGCTCGCTCGATTATACCTTCTATCATGTCCATATATATCCGATCGATAATAGAATCTTTTAAAAGAGAAGACAAAGTGAGGTCCACGGGGGTGGAATCAAGAGGAGGAAGAACACTCGGATTTGAAAGCACATCATCTTCCGACGGAGAGACGACCGTAATGTCAACTACCCCACACTTATCAAGGAACGAGACCGGAAGAGTGGGCGAAGGTAGAGGGTCGACGAGATAAGTAACAAGAGGATCGTGAGGCGGCGGTGGAGTAGGACAACCGGGTCCCGCACAAGGAGGAGTCGGTCTCGGGCTAGACATTTGAGCAATTTGAGCCTTCAATGCCTCAATTTTCGTAACAAACTCAAACTCCTTGGATGATAAGGGTGGAAACACCTCATGTGGTGGTGGAGGAGATTGTGGCTCTTCAAGAGGAAACCACCCCACAAAGAGTCTACTAAAGTCTCTCATAGTGCGGACGGGGGGTGCATCGGAGAGAAAACCTCCAAAACGATCATAGGCTTCGAGAGCTTGGGATTTAGTAGTGGCACCACTCGGGGCTTGATTGAAATTGGAAGAACGAGAATTGCCATACGATCTGGGACTCTCAACGCCACCATTATACATATTCGGATAAGGCGTGGGGGCACTATAGCCACCATGAGAAGTGGAATTCGGATTTTGGTTACCAACGATCCCATTTGGATTAACAAAGCCTCCGTTATACATGTTCAGAATTTGAGGAGTAGGGGCTCCGTAACCTCCATACGAACCATTTGAACCCAAGAAGCCGCTCGACCCAACATGGTTTGCACCATGCCCTCCCATGTTGGGTTGACCATAGACGAATCCACCATTGGCAACGTGGTTTGCACCATGCCCTCCCACGTTGCCAAATCCATTATACATCCCATTCCCAACATGGTTTGCACCATGCCCTCCCATGTTGGGAATGTATCCACCATAGCTATACGAACCTTGCATACTAAACAAAGAAATATCAAATAACAAAGAAAGCTAAAAACACAATGAAACTACAGCCAAATCGAAAGTCTTAACCAAGCCGAGTCGCAACGGCGCCATTTTGTTGGAAGGGTTTTCGTGGTGTTGAAATAAATCAACGGGTTCATGGCTCGGTATTATCGGAGTTCGATTCGATTGTAAGTTTCAACGTGTTTCAAGCTCAAAAGATAAAGGAAATATGGAAATAAAATAATTAAAATATCTAACTATCCTAAGAAAATGAAAGTGCAAATTGGTCGGATGCCTCGGTCGTATGCCTTAAATGAAAATGCAAGCAAGTAATGAAAATAAGCAAGAAAATGCAATGTTTCACCGAGTACAAGCATGCAAGCACAAAGTACAACTATGCATAAAAACTCAAATAAAGCAAATTGACTAAAATTGAAAGCATAAATGGATAAAGCAATGAAAATAGACGGTAAAGTTTAAAACTTTAAAGAAAATAACAAGCAACGAAGTCTAGATCTAGGATTTAAGCTAAAACTATGCATGAAAATAAAAATCAAAATAAAGCATAGCAAAAACTCAAAATCAAGACGATCCAAGAGCCGATCTATGATCTAGATGTGTCACTCATCTAGATTCCATAGCCAATTCATAAGTTTCATCATGAATTCAAGGTGCTAAGACAAAAAGCATGAAATGAAGAAAAATGCATGAAACATGTAAAATAACGTGAAATTAAACGATCTAGGCCTCAATCTATGATCTAATTGTGTCACTCAACTAGATTCCATGGATGATTCACAAGATCAAGCACAAATTCTAATACCTAAGGCAAGAAGCATAAAACAAATGAAGAACAAAGCAAGAAATTAAAAGAAAGCTTACTAGAATTAAAGAGAGAATCCAAAAGCTTGATTGAAATTGCAAGAAATTAAAGATCCAAGGGAGTACTTGAATCCTTCTTGAGCTTACACTAGTGCAGAATTGGCTTTTCATGCGCGGCTCATTAACGGCGGTTCTGGAAAAACCGCCGTTAAATCATTAAATTGACGTCGGTTATTAAAAAACCGCTGTAGAATCTGCATTTTACGGCGGTTTTTATAGAACCGACGTTAAATGTGAACTAAATTAACGGCAGTTTTTAAGAAACCGCCGGGAATTAATAAGTATTTATGGCAGTTTCTTAAAAACCGCCGTTAATTAGTTCAGTTCTCTGAATTTAACGTCGGTTCTCTTGGAACCGCCGTAGAATCCACAGTCTGCCATGTCACCAATCCCCGGCTTGCTTTGTTTCAACCGTTGATTTGTGTATAATCTGCGGTTCATATTCATCCCATCTCTTTCTTTTTCTTTTTATTTATTTTTTCAACTCTTTTTCTTTTTATTAATTTCTTTTTTCGATTCTTTTTCTTTTTATTTATTTCTTTAATAAAAATCAATTCATTGAACCCTCCTCCTCCGAAAAAACCGTAGCCCTCTTCGATCTCAATCTCTCCTCTCCTCAGAAGTCTGTAGACTGTACCTAGCTTACTGAGTCAACTCGCCGGTCGAGCTTTTTCCACGATTTACTCCGCCGCACTGAACTCAAGTGATCGGAGGAGAAATTTCCCGGAGAAACTGAAATCAGAGAAGGAGACGATGACGATGAATGTCAAAGGATCGAGCGGAGTGGAGAACGATTATATAAAGAAGCATCACAAGCATGAGATTAAGGACCATCAATGCACCTCCTTTCTCATCAAGCATATTAAAGCGCCTGTTCATCTCGTAATAATTTTTTTTCTTTTTCTTTTAAATTTGCATAATAGAAGTAACTTGGTGCGTGTTTGGGGATTTCCATTTTTCTGTTAGGGACTCTTATTGAATTTTATCGCCTTTGATTGAATTTGGGGATTTTTCTAGGTTTTGTATTAATTTCGGTGTTTGATTAAAAGTGAATCTATTCGATTGATTATTAGCTGTATTTCTAATTTTTGTGAAATATGATAAGGACTTTGATAATTTGTGTATTTTCCAGTTAATCGTTTCTGCTAATTTCAAGTGTTCACACCAAATTTCTAATTTTGCTAATCTGAAGATAAATCCATTTAGAGCAATTTCTGAGTTCATCCTTGTTTTCTCATGCTCTTGAATGCTTTGATTCGGTATATGTCTCAATTATGGGTGTTTTAAATCTTTTTTTGTTCCAAATTTTGTAGCTTAAATCAACTTTAGTGATTCATGATTAGTTAGTTCATTGTTCTGCCCGCTAGGTTTGGTCCTTATATGCCAGGCTTCCATGTGCAAGTTTCGACATACACTGTTGTTATCTAGCAACCTGTCACATAGTAGCTTGAGTGGATTGCCTGGAAATAGCACACCCAGTCAAGTCCACTCAGATTCTAGCATCATTAGATTAGATTTGATGTAATAAAAAATAAGGATCATTGCTTTCTAAAGCTATTTTTAATGGCGCGTGATTAAGATTTATGAGATTTTTATTCCAGATTTTAAAGAGGAAGTGTCTAACTTTTAGGTGATAGATGAGTTACTGGATATTGAAAGAACATCAAGGAAACCTCAATACACAATGGCTTCTGAGATTCCATTGGTTCTTCGGTCTTGTGAATTTGAAGGTCTCAAGTTTAAGTGTTCATCAGGTACTTTACTACTGAATTTCAATGAACTTTTATAACTCGCTGCTGTTATTGTCATTTTATTTCTTTTGCGTTGCTTACAGTTTGCTTCATATGCTTGCTTTGTTGATTTGTTCTCTATAGTCAGAGGGCATTCTTTTGTATCTCATCTTACCAGTATATCCTGGCACTCTGACACATCTGGCATGATGCTTACTTTTCTCATTGAATGATCTTGGCTTCTCTAGTGCAAACATCATCTTTGTATTTATATATCTCATTTCCCTTTCTCCATCTCATACTGACTTATCTTAAATATCAACATCAAGATTTTGTACCATTTCAAGTCCAATTAATTTGGATTTTCTTTGTTTGTTGTGAAAATTGATCTCCCGAGTTTCAATGAAATTTCTAGTAATATGACAAATTTCAGTTGTGTAAATATCGAAGCTGAAATGGGACAAAATTTTGATGTAGATTACTTAAGCTATTCTGGCTTGAGAGAGAGAGAGAGAGAGAGAGAGAGAGAGAGAGAGAGAAGATGCTTTTTTTAAATTTCATTTTTATCAAAGTGCCTCTGTAAATAAGTGAAGAAAGAAGGTTTTACAGCTCCTTAGTTGATTTTTCTTGATACAAAACTGTAATAAAAAATAAAAAGTACTTTCTGTACGTCTGATTGGGTAAAGTGATGTTGGGAGAAAACTGCTCTTACTCTCCGTTCAAGTGAGGGTCCAGAATCTCAAGGAAAGATGGTTTTTGTGTTTTCTTGCACCAAAAATTAGTTTAGGTTTATTTTTACACATTGACCCAAACGTTAGGGTCATTTTTGTACCTTTTCCCTTTACATTAGTGTAGTGATTTGAAGTAAATCTATTCATACTTTTACTGATATAATGATTGAATTATAAATAGAAATATATACATATATTAATAAGTAATATTGGAAAATATAGATGTATTAATAGTAATGATTCGAGAGCGTTAAAGTTGTGCGATAAAACTAGAGAGAAGAGAGGAGAGAATGATTAAGTAAGAATAGTGTTTATTATAAGGATTAGAAGTTCTATTTATTGGTAGAAGATTAGGATTAATAGTACAAACGTCATTCATAATATATAATTACAAAATATAACTAATTAAAACACTCTACTTGAATGATTTTAGCTATTGAGATTTTGAGTTGATTAACATTTGGTTATAATGTTAAGTTCGAAGTTTTGTTAATATTTGAGCTTTTTTTGTTGCATCTGCTTTCATTTCTTCTTCTTTTTTTTTTTTTTACTAATTTTTAGAAGGTATTTTCAAGAACCGACGTAAAATGTCAGTTCTGGAAAACCGACTTTTTAGAAGGTATTTTTAAAAAACCGCCGTTAAAAGTGATAATTTCGATGGCGTTTCAAAAACCGCCGTTGAAAGTATCTAAACTACGGCGGTTCAAAAACCGCCGTTAAATCCCTAAAAAAAACGCCGTTAATTTATGATTTTTACGGCGATTTTAAAAACCGCCGTAAAATTTAACGGCGGTCGATACAAAGGCGGTTCAAAAACCGCCGTTAAAAGCCTCTAAAAACCGCCATTAAATCACTGTTTTGCAGTAGTGTTACAAACCCAAGGCAAAGCTTGAAAATTAAATCTAGAGAGAGAAATTAAGTCCCAAACCCAAGCTTGGGTTGGGAGGAGGTGGTTCTTTACAAAATGAGAATTCTAGTCTATTTATACTAATTTAATTGGGTTTAAATGGGCCAAAATAGCCTTAGAGACTTAAAATTCCCGGGTTTGACCAAGTTTGACCCGGAGGCACCTTCCTAGACCCTTGGCTAGATTTTTGGCACATTTTGGCTCGAGATGGCTCGACCATGGCTCGATGTGGCTCGGCCATGGCCGAGCCTGAGCGCTGCTGGGCGTGAGTGGCCGACAGGTGCTTGCTGGGGCTGGCGAGCATGTTGGCGCGCGCGGGGCTGGGCGCTGGCGCGGGCGTGGCAAGCGCCTGGGCGAGCAGTGTGGCAAGCGTCTGCGCGGGCGTGGCAAGCGCTTGGGCGAGCAGTGTGGCAAGCGCCTGCGCTGTATGGACGGGCGCTGCGCGGACAGTTGCGCGCGCTGCGCGCAGGAAGGGGGCGGGCGCGCCGGCCGTTGCACGCGTTGCCTGCCAGGCGCTGCTCGGACACTAGGTAACCCAGTGTGGGCAGCGCCACCCATTGTGGGCAGCTTGGCGTGAATTTTGACGAGTATTTTGGCAAACGCCGAACGCTGGCAGCTACCTTGGCGAGTTGTGGCGCGAGTTGGCTAGTATTCCAGAATGTTTGGGCATTTTTGAGCCTCTCTTGGCTTCAAGTTTGGCTTTGCCTTGGCTAGTATTTTTTTTTTTTGCCTTCAATGCCTTTACCTATAAAAATAGGAATTTTAAACACATAAAAACCTAAAATTACACCAAACCTCCAATTAATTGAAACAATTTAACGTAATTAAATATAAAATCAATCAAGAAACAAGAAAAACAACATAACTAGAAAAATCACATAAAAAACTTAATAAAATTCTATTAAAAACTACTAAAATCAACATAAAACTCTAACTAAAAATACTAGGAAAAAACACAACAAATTACATGTAAAACACTCCCCTAAAATTTCAGGGCTGGTTTCACCACCAACAACTGGAAGAATTCGCCCTCGTCTTAGACCTTGCGCTAGAGCATTCACCAACAGTTCTTCAGAATGCTGAGGGGCACCTCTAACTTGGGCGGTTTGTAAACCTATTGATATAAGCTTCGGAGGCTCTCATTCTCTTCTGCTTCAAGCTGAAAAGTTCATGTGGCATTTTTCTGATACTTTCTACAGCCTCGTGAACTGGTGTAAAAAAGGCTGAGCTTGAACTCCTCGAAATTGCTGATGGACCTCGGCGGGCAGCTGACTAAAACCAGAGCTGCGCGCGACTTAGTAAAAGTCATCGGGAAGACCCGACAAATG
>BMAC01000023.1:764237-776951 GCA_014905375.1 Phtheirospermum japonicum | reverse complement strand
ATAAAGTCTAAACTAACTATAATATATATTATATAAACTCTAATTATAAATTACCTTAAATAATTACCAATTATCCATAATAAGTAAAATTAACCATAATTGGGTATTCAACCCTAAATAATAATAAATTGTTTATATTTTTTAAATAAACACGAAACTCATAACCTAATCTCTAATTAAAACACTATTCCCGAATTGCAAACCCTAAGCCGTGATTTCAAACCCAAATTCCTAATTCCAAACCATAATCCCTAAATCAAATTTAGTTAAAAACTAAACCTAACTGAAATTTAATTAAAAACTCAAAAATAGAGTTGAAATTGGACATAAATTTTAAATATATGAAAATTACCAATCAAATGCTTGTCTTAACAAGCAACGGTGGTCGAAGCATTCGATAGCGGGTACCTCTCTTTCTCTTCTTCTTCCTCTTCTCCTCGCCTTTATTTTATTTTTTTATTTTTTTCTTCTGTTAATGAGAGTAGCGGGGGCAGTCTACTGTTCATATTAGGGTTTTAAAAAGGGTTATCATTTCCCTCATTTTTAAATGGGCACGGATATACGCACCCCAAAATTTTATTAGTTGACCCTAATTGATAAAAACACCCCAAAAAATTTTAAAATACATTTATTTTTACTAAGTCCACCCCACAAACACCCCATTTTACCCCCAAATAATATTATAAATAATATAATAATAAAGAAAAAATAATAATAAAATAGAAATCAAAAGAATAATAAATCCAGCCCGGCGGGCCTCATCCTTCACATTCTGGCCCACCATTCATCTCCCAACGCCGGCCACCCAGCCCTCGCGCGGCGGCTCCCCCCTCCACACTCTCACCCACGGCTCTTTGAAAAGCCTCCCCTGTAGTGAAAAATTGAAGTGCAAAAATTAAAAAAGGAAAATGTAGGCATCCAACGTCTGAAGCTTTCATCTCATCTATCAATGGTTTCTTTCCCATCTATCAATTGATGATTGGCTTGACTAGTGAATTTCAGAGATTTATCATCATATTTATAAACCTTGCTAAATCATACGGAAGGGCGAAGACTTTCTTTCAATTATGGGCCCTGTCCCACTGGTCCGGCCGCATCTGGGCCCGCACCGGCTGCTCCCACTCCAACAGTCGCTTCTCCTGCACCACCGGCGAATGCGGCGGCCGACTCAAGTGCGCCGCCCTCGCCACCCTAGCGCAGTTCTCCCTCCAGCACAGTGGCGCTGACCTCTCCTCCTACGACGTCAGCCTCGTTGACGGCTACAACGTCCCCATGATAGTGACGCCCCACGAGGGGAAGGGCCGCTGCCCGGTGGTGGGGTGCAGGGCGACTCTGCCCATTGGCGGTGAAGGCAGTAGAAAGAAGAAGATAATTTATTATTTTTTTTTTAATTTTAATTATATTGTGGTAAGGTTATTTTAGTCTTTTTATTTATGACTATTTTTTTCTACAATATTTTGGGGTCAACTAATAATATTATGGGGTGCATATATCCGCACCCTTTTTAAATACCCAAGGGAATTAAAATTACCCAATGTTATCGAGAGAATTTTAATTTTTCTCGGTATTAATAAGGGTATTTTGATATCCTAAATTTTTTATTGATCAATTAGTATTTTTTGTAATTTTATAATATGGAAAGCAAACATGTGATATCTTAATAAAACAATGAGATTGCATTAATTATGAAAGTTTTGAAGGCATCAGATACTTGCATAAACTTAAACAGAACACAAATCTTAATTATGGTGTCGTTGCATCCATACTAACATTTATGTGTTTTGTTGAAAAATTATAGAAGAACACTTGTAAATAATTTTTGCCTATGAGTTAAATAAACTCATAGGTCATGACCTCAGGCCTGATATTACCATAAACTCATAGGTCGTGACCTCAGGCCAGAAATGATATTACCATAAACTCATAGGTTGTGACCTCAGGCCAGAAATGATATTACATAGGTCGTGACCTCAGGCCAGAAATGATATTACTAGAGATAACGTGATTGTTTTACAGATTGTAAAAATAAAAGCATCTAGTAATATATGAAAAACTCCTGAATGAGCTAATCGTTCTGAGTAGTTCTTGAGTCGCTCCTAAAACCTCAAGTTTGATCAAATACAATCTTGAAGAACTCTCGTGTAATGAGTGGTATATTCCGTATGCTTAGTGATCTTTCTGTTTTTCTCTCTATATGATTGCAGTCAATTGTCTATCCAAGCAAGCTATATATACTCCAATGTATAAACCTCCTTGAAAGAGTCATAGTTACACAAAACAGTGCTTAGATAAACATCATGAGATATTAAGTAGATAAGTATCAATAAAAGACTTACTAAGGTAAATGACTCTATTTATTTGCTAAACTAATCTACTAATCATTCTAATAAAATAAGTGTCCAGAAGTGCAAATATCACTTTTAAAATAAACGGTAGGAAATAATTCCCATCTAATTACATGTGCAAATTGAATAATTCGATTGATGTATATATTATAACATATGATTGATTGTATCATATATACAATTAATAGTACGATATAAGTCAATAATAATATAAGCGTTGATAATTATATATTAAAATAATATTAATTACAATTTAAGTGTGTAAAATAATATTATATAATTTATTTAAGATTCTCAAAAAAAAACTATAGGGAAACATAATCCCCTTGGTAACCACCGAGGGGATTATATTTTTGCTCGGTATTACTGATGGGATTTTGATTTCTCTTATTTTTTTTAAATGTAATTTCTGATCAATTAGTATTTTTTGTGATTGTAAAACATGGAAAACAATCATATGTCATCTTAAAAACTAATGAGATTGCATTAATTATATATGAAAATGAATAATTCGATCGATCTATACATATGTAGAGGTTTACATGTGGAGTTGTGAAAATGTACGAACACCCATTATTTCCCAGATCTGGTTTTAAAAAAACTCCTTTAAAATCAAGTATTCATGTTGACTTGTATTTCCAAATTAAGTTTATTTTCAACTATTATTTTTCTTATTTTCAAATCAAGTTTATAGTAAGGTAAAATTCTACGGTCGGGATAATTTCATTTTTGGTACATTATGTTGGCCACTTTCCAGAAAAGGTACGTGATGTTGGCCAGCATCAAACTACGTACATTAAATTGACAAATTTATCAAATTTGGTACAAAAAAAGCCCAATCGGGCTTTGATGCTTACATGGCATGATTTAATCATTTCTTATCATTTTTAATTTAAAAATTAATTTAAAAACTGATTTCTTATCATTTTCAATTTAAAATTAATTTAGAAATTTATCAAATTTGGTACAAAAAAAGCCCAATCGGGCTTTGATGCTTACATGGCATGATTTAATCATTTCTTATCATTTTTAATTTAAAATTTAATTTGAAAATTAATTTCTTATCATTTTAAAATTAATTCAAAAGTTAATTTAATTTAAGAATTAATTTAAAAATTAATTTCTTATAATTTTTAATTTAAAAGTTAATTTCTTATCATTTTAAAATTAATTAAAAAGTTAATTTAATTAAAAAATTAATTTCTTCTCATTTTAAAGTTAATTCAAAAGTTAATTTAATTTAAAATTAATTTCTTATCATTTTTAATTTAAAAATTAATTTTAAAATGATAAGAAATTAATTTTTTAATTAATTTTTAAATTAAAAATGATAAAAAATTAATTTTTATATTAATTTTTAAATTAATTTTAAAATGATAAGAAATTAATTTTTAAGTTGAAAATGATAAGAAATTAATTTTTAAATTAATTTTTAAATTAAAAATGATAAGAAATGATTAAATCATGCCATGTAAGCATCAAAGCCCGATTGGGCTTTTTTTGTACCAAATTTGATAAATTTGCCAACTTAATGTATGTAGTTTGATGCTGGCCAACATCACGTACCTTTTCTGGAAAGTGGCCAACATAATGTATCAAAAATGAAATTTTCCCTTCTACAGTCCTATCACTTTATCATATCCATGTATGATAATTTAATTATTTTTTGATAAATTATCTATATTTTAAAATCAATTTATTAATTAATAGAGTTTTTGAGATATCATATAGTTTTTTGAACCTGATCAGAGGATGAATAAGAAAAATAACATTAAAGGTCCTAATCTCTCTTGTATATTAATATAAGATCATTAAGAGTCTATTATGTCGAATAAAAAATGCGCACTATTTCCACCCAAGGTTTATTTAATAAATTTTAAAGTAATTACAAGTAATGTAAGTAAAATGTCCTGATTTAAAATTCAAATATCAATATCTTTTTTTACTGTAATACTTTATTTTCATAAGTCCTAAGTTTCTAGATATTATATATTGACCACTAAGTTCAAAACAGATTCTTAAATATTACATATTAGATAAATGTACAATGCAACACGAGTTGAGAATATTATATATTTTGATTTTTTTAAGTAGTAAAAAATTTGATCTAAATATTAAAATATAAAATTACTCAATAACAATAACTTATAAATAGAAATTAGACATGAATTGAAAATATCACATCATTTGAATTTTTCAAAGTTAAATTTTCAAAGTATACAAATTAACGAAATTTTCAAAATAGTAATGAATCTAATCTAATACAATTATTTAATAATAATTATCAACAAATAAAGGTTAGAGATAGATTGCGAATGTTGTATCTTTTGAGATTTTTTAAGTATGCAAATAAAATTATTAACGAATTTAATGTAAATATTAATATACAATTATTTAATAATAACAATAATTTGTTATTAAAAATAATGATTGAATATCAATACTAGACACGGATCGAAAGTATTTATAATTATCACAAATATCTTATATTTACTTTTTATAAATCTCAAATAACAAATGCATTTTAAACTAGTTGGAAATTATGAGAAATTAAACTATGAATAAAGACAAAAGAATAAATGAAATTTGGGCTTTTTTATTAAACTTTTTTCCTTTTTCTTTATGCTCTGCTTTTAATACACATCCACAATCTCAAACTCACACTAGAATAACTTTAAACACAATACTCCCTAACTAAACCTGATCTTATGTTTTGATTAAATATTTATGTACGTGGTTTGCCAATTAGTGAATTTATTGGTTGACTAATTTAAGTGTTGTTTTAGATTTCTAATGTCGTTACAAATCAATTACCTTTTTAGATACTTCACTTTTTTTTTTTTCTAATTTGATCCCATTTATCATTAAATAGAATGTGGTCAAAATTAGGGGATAAGAAAAGAGAAAAAGAGTAATTAATTAAGGGAAAATTTGTCAATATACAGTGATTTTATTTATAAGATTTTACTGATAACGCCTAAAACGATTCCTTATATTTGCCAATGTATAATGATTTTTAATTTTGATCAGAATGTCTAAAATAATATTTATTTAGAATCTGATGGAGTATACATAATTGACTCATGTTATATTATACGATTTAACCCCAACTAAATGGATAACGTGTACCATCCTCGAATACTTTCTCTTATTCTATCATGGCAATACCAATATTTTTACTTTGGGTCACCATAATTGCTAAAGGTGGTGTACAACTTATTTTATATTCATAAGCGTACAATAAAGTCCATGTAAGCTAGAGACAACAAAGAGATCCAAAACAAACACCGATAACCATTTTGCACAAGATGGTACAAAGTTTTTTGTTTTTTTTTTAAATAAAGTGCGAGATATTATTGAAAGAAGAAAACTGTTCGTACAGATTAGAACGATAAAAAAACGTTAAAAGCCACAAGTTGGTTAAAAGTAAAAATCAGCTACAATAAGCAAGTCTTAATCTATTGAATACTCGGCAATGCTTCTTGACTTTCCTCACCTCTTCTTTCTTTCTTTTTCTTCTTCGATTTCTTACTTATCTTTGTTTTTCCCCTTGGTGGCTCGTAAGTAATAGACGATGGTTTTGGTGGATTCGGAATTTTCTTCGGAGTCGAAATCATGGAGGAGAGAAATTCCGGCAAAAAATGCCGCGTCGGAGAAAGTACCGACGACAACTCCATTAGCATGAAGTGTTAGAAGAGGGGAGGGGGCGGCCGGAAAGACTGCAAGAGGATTCGGGGAGGCGAAAGGGCTGGGGTCGGACGGGGAGCAAGGAGAGGGGCAAACGTTAAAATTTGTACGGGACGGGACGGGCGGGCTGAACCGGGCCAGAAGGGGAGGCGAAAGGGCTGGGACCGGGTGGGGAGCAAGAGGGGTGGAAATTGAAATCTTGGTGGGTCGGCCCAGGAGGTCGGGTCGGGTTGGGTCT
Source organism: Phtheirospermum japonicum (assembly GCA_014905375.1). Lineage (NCBI taxonomy): Eukaryota > Viridiplantae > Streptophyta > Magnoliopsida > Lamiales > Orobanchaceae > Phtheirospermum > Phtheirospermum japonicum. The sequence continues at coordinate 770,681 of BMAC01000023.1, read as the reverse complement.
GGACGGGCTGGCGGGGGCGGGTTGGGCTGGGGAGCAGGATGGGTTAGGATGGGTTTGGCTGGGGTTGCAGGCTGGGTTGGGGCGGGTTGGGGCATGAGTTGCGCATTGGGTTGGGGCGGGTTGGGCTTGGGCAGGCTGAGAGTTGGAGGTGGGCTGGGTGGTAAGAGGGATGAGAAGGTTAGTGGATAGGGAAGAGGGTTGGGCCAGGGCAGGGGAGGAAGCTAATTGGACTAAAATGGAAGGGGGACAAGGGTGGGCCTGCGAGGGGGAGGATGTAAGAGGAGGAAGGGCCAGGGAAGAGGAGTGGGCCGGTGAAGAAATGAAATTAAATAAGGCGGGCTGGGAATGAAAAGGTTGGGAGCAGGGTTGGGCTTGGGAAAAGGAAAAAACGGGCTGGGAGCCAGGTTGGGCTCGATTTTTAACAACTCGATTTCCAGTGAGTTTAACGACTTGATTTTTTTCCCAACAATTTGGAAAGTCGAGTCCTGTTCGGAATCCTGCACATATTTTTTCTAATGGAATTTGCGGCTGGGCGATGGTTTTTGGAGCATGCACGGCGGCCACTGCGCCTTGTTCATCCCCATTGCCTTTCCGTTTCTCTTGCAATTTGTCGCCACATGACTGATGGAGTGGCAACTTTGGCAAAAAGTAGGTTCAGTCTCAAATTCCACAAACTGATCAAAGCGATTTTCATTTGCGTCGATAATGCTAACAGAACGAACTAATTCTTTGGAGGCATCCACATCGAAAATAAATAAAATAAAAATGAGGAAAACCAAAATAACATGAAAGTTGAAGAAAGCCACGATATTGTGTCTAAGTCCAACATTTTGAATACACCCCTACTCGGAGCTCCTCACCTCACCTCATAATGAAGGGAAATAATAAGTTGTAGAAAGCCATGTTATTACTAGTGTTCTAAAAAACATTAGGCGGCCGCTAGGCGCCAAACCAGCGCCTAGCGCCTAGGGCGCCTAGTCGGGGCCTAAAATTTGAGAATAAATACCCTGATTTACAACATTACCTCCAACATTTAATAATTCAACATACACCTGCTACACAATAAAGTATATGACAATCCCAAACTAAAAGTAATGATCACAAGTTCAAAACTATTGTTCAATTTAAAGTTTAAAACAACATAAATCCATAGCACACATTACAAAATCAAAATAACTAAATAAGAGTAAGAGTTCTCAATCTGTTTCTGTTCTGTTCTGTCCTGTCCTAATTCTTGCCCCGTAACAATTGAATTGACTTTAAAAAAATTTGAAACCAAAAGAACATCGTTTTGGATTTAAAAATAAAAATTGGTAATGTGGCGCCTGGGCGGCGCCGAATCCCTCCTGCGATTTTTCTGTCCGATTTTCGAAAATCGTGAGCAGTTCGAGGGTGCCGAGCGCCTAGACGACCGCGTAGGCCGATTTTTAGAATAATGGTTATTACTCATAATAAAAACAAAAACACCAAATCTCATAATAGACAAGTGAGAATCCTAGTTGAGAATGTCAAATGACAAACTGATGGCGAAGAAAGGGAAAACAAGAAAGCAAATTGGAGGACTCTGAAACACTTGGAAGATATTTCAGCCAACTCAATTTTAGGTATTTTGGCTAAACCTTTACTTGATAAATCTGTTGAGGATGGATTGGACGATGGGGTGGAAAAGGAGATGCCTTTCCCCATCGCTATTGCAGGTATTGATGATGGGTATGACGTGAAGGACAAAATTCAGATTGAGATCTCAATTGCCCACCACGTGCTCGCTAAAATGCCTGAAAAGAGATTTTTCTGAGAAAAAATGTGATGTGCATCACGAACCTGACTCAAACTAGCAGAATATTACCTGAAAAACAAGGGGCTGCAAACGACACAATCAACATAAAAAAACAAAGGACTGGGATCGATAAGGAAGCAAACGACAAATCATATGTTTGCCGTCTAGAAAATAGCAGGGACCCGGATGCCGATTTTCAGCTCGTTTTTTATCCAACTTTGGAAGACGATATCGTGATTCTCCCCGAGGAGATTTTGGACGTTGGAAATAATTTCGGCTACGCACTCGTAGGATACTTCCCCTCTAGACATCCGGGGCAAGTGGGGTTCAATAAGATTGTGACATCTTGGAAAGTTCCGACACGAGTTATTCCTTGTCGTGTCCTTCAAAGAAAATATCAACCACTACTATCTACGCGAAAATAAAATAAAAATGAAATCTTGGCCAATGCAACTTTATGCTAAAAATAGATTAAAGTAGAAGGCGACAATTTTTTAGCAGAACAAAAATTGGATTTAAAATAATGAACTCTTCAGCAGTGGAAATTAAACAATACAAAATTCGAAAGAACATTTATTTCCCATCCAAACACAAAATCCAACAACACAATCATAAAGTTTAGCAATAGATTTGATTCATTTGAAGATTATCAAGTTCAATTATATATATATATATATATATAGAGAGAGAGAGAGAGAGAGAGCGCGCGAAAAAAGACAGCCACCTCAAACTAATCCAAATTGCCACAACCATTCTTAAAAAGCTGTTTAAGCTGTTTAGCAACCACTATGGCATTGCTACCTGTGGACAACAACTAAGGAAATAAAATGCAAAATAACAAACAAATACTATAAAGAGTAAAAGCAGTCCTCTGTAATTTGTACAGGACATTTAGGAATAACATATACTTGAAAGAATTGAACTAATATAAAGGAGCAAAAAGCATAAAAGCCTTCATCACACGATGGTGGAGATTTGGGCAACAGAAAGTGAGAATGAGAATACAATCTCTTAAGAAGAGCAGCAGCCACTCTTCTGGGCAACAGGCTGTCCGCGGATCTGTACTGTAGGCGGTCTTGTGTTGCTCGATGCAGGCTGATTCGCCATCCTGAAATTAATCGAGAAGAAAATTAGTTCTTCGAGAAATATTTAATGTAGACAAACAAATAAAGAAAAAAAAAGGTAAAATAAAAAAAACTAAAAACCTAATAAAACTAAAAACCCTAAAATAATACACCCTCCGTCGCAAATAAATAGCACACTTTCCCATTTTTGTCCCAAAATATAGCACACGTTCTATTCTTGGCATGCACAATTTTATTGACATCCTTATTTGCCCCTATTTAATGTACATTGGCATGGAAATTTTCAGGAATAGAAAAGGAGTTTTTTTTTCCTCCACATATTTGGTCGTAGAAATACTAACAGCTATAATTTTTCTTTTTTATCATAAGGGTATATTTGGAAATAGCATGTAAAAATTATTGGTTTAACTATATTAACTAACTTTTCTTAATATTGGTGAAATGGGAAATGTGCTATCAATTTGGAAGGAAGGGAGTAACAATGACAAAAAAAAAACCCTAAATACTGGAAAACAATAAGAAAACTAAACTAAATAAGAACCCTAAAATACTTAGAAAATAAAAATAAAATTGAGCCTGCCATACAGAATAAACTCCATTAGGCGGGTGTACACAAGTATTTGCCTTTATTTAATAAATGCTAAATCTTAAAAATAATATGTGAAGTTATAAAGCAAACCTGGTCTTAATGTCGGCAGCCATAGCCATGAAAGCCTGTTCAACATTGGTGGCACTTTTGGCACTTGTCTCCATGAATGGAATGCCAATTTCATCCGCAAACGCCTTTACAAATCAGCAAACAATAAATTGCACTTACGCATTTTACATTGGACAATATATACACTAGCAACTGAAAAGATTTTTCTAACCTTGGCTGTATCGTATGAAACAGCTCTGTTATCAGCAAGATCACACTTGTTTCCTACCAAAAGCTTGTTTACATTTTCACTCGCATATCGGTCAATTTCATTCAGCCATTGCTTCACATTGTTGAAGCTTTCTTGGTCCGTTACATCATATACTATCTGGACAAGAATTGCATGCAAGTTGAGGTTATATCCAAATATTTTATGCTAAATTTCGTATTGAAGGTAAATAAACACGAACGGAGCTTACTATAATTCCATGAGCCCCACGATAATAGCTGCTAGTGATGGTTCTGAATCGTTCTTGTCCAGCAGTATCCCACTGCAAATTAAGGGGGAGAAAAAGTATTTATTCATAAAGCGAACTCCATAAAATTCCATCACATTCACTTCTTTTGTTCTTCAACTTCTCTTCAAGTATCCACGTTATTCAAAAAGTACGAGATTTAAAAGACAAATTACAATAATCGAGTCACAGAAGGAATGAAGACAAACATTTAAAACAGACACCAGTCTATGCAACTCAACTTCAATAAATAGAACATCACCATGACACAGAAGAACCATATCTTATGATAGGGTCATTTGATAGCTCTATATCAGCCTAAGGTAAAAAAAAAAAAAAAAAAAAAAATTTTAAAAAATCTGTTAGAGAATGAAAGAATTTGAACAAATAAATTTAATAAATTATCAAAAGCTAAACCGAATATCATATCTATATCAATTCAAGGCCATAGCAAATATAAATTTACAAATTATTATATTTGGCCATTTACGTAGGAAACAAGCTCAGGAATTTAAGTACATTAACATTAATCCCAAAAAATAAATTTTAACTATAATGCCACCAACCAGTTCTGATAATCACAGGAAAATAAAAAAAGATCTATCCCAAATATTAAATACAGGAACAAATATGATGGGTTTTCAATTAAACTCCAAAAACAACAATAATCAGGCAATGGACCAAGTGTCACTCTCTAATCACGAGAAATAACAAATAACTTAATGATTATCCACAGGTGAGCCAATATTTTTCAATGCATTAGCGGAAAACAACTGTAGAATCAAGACAAAAAAAACCTTACAATCTGAAGTTTAATAGTCTTTCCATCTTGCTCCACAGTTCGAATTTTCTGTTAAAAAAAAAAATTTGGTCACTCGAACAAATTTGGGATTATGCCATATTAATCTCAAAACACTATAATCTAAGTCTTACAAAGTCGACACCAATCGTGCTGATGTAACTGTCAAGGTATGAATCATCCTGCATGAAAAACATATAGTCCATCAATGCACCCAAATTTCAACTAGAAACCAACACTTAGTGTAAACTGATGAATCCACCACAGAAGCAAACATTTGAGCAAAACATATCTTAGTAGCCACCTAATTAACTGCCAATAATAATTTTTCTTAGTACAATGACCACGATTGAGCAAAATTTAAAATCTTACAGCAAATCTCAGGAGAAGACATGACTTGCCAACGCCGGAATCTCCAATTAAAAGCAGTTTGAACAAGTAGTCACTGAAAGACGAAAATGTCAAACGTCAAATGAAATGATAATACGAGTAAGATACCGAAAATGCATAAAATACTGCTGCTGAGTATAAGAATTTTCCAGCTATTCTGCACCACCACGTACATATACATAGAGACCGAGTTGAAGAAAATACCATCTTCACTACTTATATTGCTAGGTATTTGTGGTTTTTAGGCATGCAGTAATTATCTGATCCACCCATTTTCTACCGAGCGCAATAGTGAATGAATTTAAATTCAATATAATACCCAAAATTAGTGACGTATATCTAACAAGGAATGACAGTAAAATAAAATTAAAAACTCAACAATCAATATAGAACTAGTTTGATATCACCATCACCATCATCATCATCATCACCAATGATATTTGATTAATTTAAATTAATTCCACCCAAACAGAAAGATCCGATCAATCAATGAGAAAAATTAAGGATCCGAAAAAAAATCCCAGATTAATGGATCTAATAGAATAGCATCAGAGACAAAATCAAACACAATTCACACTGTTCCAACCAATACTACCTTGGATCTATTAATTCCGATCGTAATAGAAAGACAAAATTCAATTCCCGTAAATAAAAACCAAAAAAAAAAAGGGTTCGATTACTCTGAATTACAAATAGGGATGAGAAAATTACTATTCGGGTCCCATCGTTGGATGCGTTGTTTCGACCGACGTTCGGAAACCCTACTGTTCTCTCCTTCCGGCGGACGGAGATCGTTTGATGCACGGAAACGACGTCGGAGGAGTTGACCCGATTGACGCGTAGAGCGATAACTGATCTCCCCTTCTTTACAGTTAAATAAATGAAATTCGGAGATGAAAGCAAAATATATACTAATAAATAGTCACACTCCCGTATTTAAATAAATAAATGCTGAGCGAACGAGTGGTTAGTGAAAGAGTTCTAAAGCAAAGTGTCCCACTGGCCACTATATTAACTAACCTTTGTTTTAAGGGCAAATGCGGAAACATACCCTTAACATTTGACAAGGTGCAAATAAACGGGTTTATTAAATAAATAATATTTTTTTTATTCAAAATTACAAAAATAATACATTTTTAAAAATAATTGCGTTTTTGGGTCGGTACTTTAAAGTAACCGTTCTAGAAAATAACCCGGGACGCCTTTCCCAAAGGCGTCCCGGGCCTAAAATGGCGTAAATA
>BMAC01000023.1:717484-734816 GCA_014905375.1 Phtheirospermum japonicum | reverse complement strand
CGACGGCGACGGAGGGCACGCGTGGAGGTGGTGGGGCGGTGACGACCTACGACGGGGGGAAGGTTTGGGTTTTTTTTTTTTTATTTTTTCTTTGTAATTTCGACAGACTGAGGCGGGGAAGGGAAGGGCGACATTTTTAAGGCTAAATCCTGACGGCCAGGCCGTCAGGATTCTCAATACTTATATGCTGACGGCCTTGCCCGTCAGCGTATATATTTTTGTTTTTTTAAAATAAAAATTATATTCCTGACGGGCATGCTCGTCAAATTATTACGCGGGATAGATTCCCGCTCTATCTCTGAGGGGCTGCTGGCGGGGTTAGTTGCTGACGGCCAAGGCCGTCAGAAAATCCGCCAGCAACAATTTCCGCCAGGAAACCCGCCATCATTCCTGACGGCTTTTTGGCCGTCAGTAAACCCGTCAGTATAGCCGGGTTTTTTTGTAGTGACGGTTTACTATGATTTGGTTGAGTTAAGAGTTTTTTTTAAAGAATTTGAAATTATTTTAAGAGTCATTCAAAAATATTATTATTTTCTCAAACCACAATAATTCTAAATATACTATACTAAAAATTATTAAATAAGTTATAAACAGATATGTGAAACATAATATGATATATAATATAAATGTAATAAATAATATTTCATAAAAATCTGATATTTTATTATAATATGAAACATGATATCAAGATATATATTTTATAATATTTGAATTAGATATAAATAAATTATGTTAATATATCTACCACTGCTGTAAATAGTGTTAACTATTAGTGGCGAGTTGTCAGATGGAGAGCATTTCAAGGTACATGTCGCGGAAGGTGGTATCTCGAGAGCTGAGGTGCCAAATTGTGGTTCAATGGGGTCTATTATGGGACAAGACCAAAATCTTCAAGGGGTATAAATAACAACTTTTTTTTATTTTAGTTATTATTAGAAAACTAGGGTTAATGTTTTCCAACCCACCTCGATCCTTTTTTCCCCATTTCTCTTTTCTCATTTTATTCAGATCGACTCGGCTGCTTCAAGTTTTGTGTTTCTCATCTTTCAAATCGAATGAAAGTTTATCCACAAAATTTAAACACGGTCAAGTTTGTAATAGTTTCAATCTTTTATAAATTTCAATTTGTAGTTATCGGATAAATAGTTTCGAATGGATTTCATATGTATATTTTTTCATATTTCTTTACATCTTTTTCTTTGTTTTTAGAAATTATTCAGATCTGTTTTGTTTAAGAACTGTAGTTTTTCTTTACATCTTTTTCCCAGAACTGGAAATTATTCTGAACATCGGTAGCCTGTCGATTTCTTTTTAAAAAAATTTTGATTCCATTTTTTCCCGATCTGGGAAATTTTGATTACTGCAGAGATCTGGAAAAAAAAAAGATCTGAAAAATTATAGTACGATCCGTAATTTATCTAAATTTTGATTTGATTTTATTTATTTCAACAGATCTTATAGGTCTTATTTTTTTTGTACAAAAATCCTCAAATATTTGTTCTCATCTGAAAACATGGTAACCTAGAAGAAAAGCAATTGCTACACTTCTCTTACAAACCCTTAGATTCAAACTTTCCCAGGTAATTAATTTTCATCCAGTTTTTTTCCTTCTTATTCACTCCTTTACCTACAAACCATAATTTAGACTTAATTTTCTCTGTTTGGAATCAGTTGTATTTTTGGTTTGACAGTAGCAAACAAATCTAATCAAAGAATCAGTAGTTAATAAATTTATGCGTTCGACAATCACAATCGCACCGTGTTGTGAATAATTTATGCGTTTGGCAATCACAATCAGTAGTAAATAATTTACATAATAGATTTTTATTTTCGGTTCTTGAATTGTTGATGCTTGGATACTTTGGGTTCCTTAGTTAATAAAGATTGTAATCTTTCACTTTTTAATTTCCGTTTTGTTAATTCATGTTTGGTGATCTTAGTTTTAATTTCATTCATGCTATTTACTTGCTCTTAAATTTCCCAAACCCTAGTTCATAAGTCCTGGTTAATTTAGCTTTTAAGTCCTACTTTCTTAGTTAATCTAGTTTAATTAGAATAAATTAGTTTTCGTTAATTGAACTTGCTTTTCAATTCATAGTTGATAAATTCAAAAACCCCCAATTATACATGTTCTTGTGTGATATTGTGATTAAACAAACATTGAAAACTCCGATTGTCAGTTCCTTGAGATTGACATGAGTCGACTTACCAACCTACAAGCGGCCCCGTTCTCTTGCGGGCGAGCTTTAAACTTTTGACAAACAATTTATAAAAGTAGGTATGGAAAAGTTTGGTTCAAAATTTTGGCGCCGTTGCCGGGGAATTAGCAAAGTTTTTGAAGATGTTTGTTTGTATTACTTTTTGTTTATCCGTCTATATGTATAATTGTTCTTGGTTTGCCACTCGATGCGTTGATGTTATGTTTTGTTGATGCAAGGTCGTAGAAGCCTTAAAAGTGAACTTGCTCCATTTATTGACAACATCGAACGCATAGGGAGACCGAGACGACTCTCTTTTTCCCCCGACAGGAGCCCATCCGAAGTAACCCCAGCCATTATGTCAAACATTGGCGGACGAAGCTCCAGAGGAAGAGGAGGAAGAAATGGTGGCCGAGGGAGAGGAAACGAAAACCACCCCCCCTCACAATCCACCATACGGCATGCCACTTGACGATGACATGCACGTGAAGACCAATTGAACGGAGATCGGGATGAAGACCCGCCGATTTTTGATCCTATTGATAATCAAGAGAACAACCAAGAGCACAACAATGACGAAAACCAAGGAGAAAACGAAATCCTCAATGATGCAAATAATAGGGGACCCCAGCCCCAAGACAACCGGAAAAACTTGATTCCAGGGAACAATCCTATCAACCCACCATCGCAGCACTTTCGGAATAGAGCAGAAGCCCGAGCCTTCAATGCTCGGGTGAATCAAGAGTTTGGGCGCAACCAAGTTGGTAACGGTGGGCCACAAAACAACCAAGGTAATAATGGAAACCAGAATCGGGAGCAAGCACTGAATCGTTTCCAAAATAGAAGAGAAGGGCGACAGTACAATGCTTGGCAGAACGAATATAGGCTGAATGATGCATATGAGGATGAGAATAACGAATTTTATGAAGATGTTAATTATTAAGAGAATAGGGAGGAGTACGGAGGTTGTGCAAGTTTCAGAGGGGTACGGGCCCCTCAATATCAGAACGTACACCGACAAGGCAACCTCGTGTGCCCAACCATAGGACCATACAGCTCAGCCATAGTCTTAGTCCCCACGGATCGAGACTACAAGTTAAGGTTTGATGATGTTAGCCGGCTACTCGTTTTCTACAGCATGTAAAATGAAGACCCGCTCGATTTCATTCGAGAATTCTACGTAGCATTATCCAAAATTACAACTCAAGGACTAACCGAAGGGCAGCTTAGAATAATGTACTTCTCAAGCACTCTAAAGGACAAAGCGAAGCGATGGCTTCTATCATTACAACCTAACTCCCTAATCAATTGGGATATGGTTTACAAGAAATTCGTGGGCAGATTTTACTCAGCCTAAACGACAGTGAAGTTGAGGAGGGAAATTATCAACTTCGAGCAATTGGATGGTGAATTATTCCATGAGGCATGGGAATGTTATAAATATCTCCTCCATGCATGTCCGCACCATAACAACAGACCCGAGATGGTCAATAACTATTTTCATGAGGGTTTGTTGCCGATCTTTAAGCAACAAGTGGAAGCAAAGGCTGGAGAGTTTGGGAACTTAACTGCGGAAGAAGCATGAGATTTATTTGAGTTAATGAGTGAGAAGTCGTGGCAGACGAGCTCCCGGCCTAGAAAGGTCAAGGTGAACAAATTGTCAATCTCAAGAGAGGAGAATGATAAGTTTGATAAACTCACAAAGCAAGTCAAGTTGTTGACAAGAATGATGATGAAGAAAGAGGAGAAGCCGTCTCAACCTTCACATGAAACGTGTGGGATTTTCGGAGCATTTGGGGATGGAGCAAAGGCATGTCCAGTGACGTTTGACAAAGTTGAGAACGTAGAAGTGCACGTCATTCAAAACTTTCAGCAAAATAATAATTCTAGGTAGAAATTTACGAAACCATATATAATCAAAATCAGATACGGCGTGATCATCCGAATTTTAAATAGGGTCCTGAGAGCCCGAGTTCTGTGCTGATGCCGATACAAACCGACCCGCAGTACCTACCACCTCCCCCACCAAACAAATATCCGACAAAGGGGCAAGCACCTACTCCGATTCAACCAGATGATCAGTTATTGGTATGGCAGCAGAATAAAGTAGCTGAGACCATGTGGAATCGGGAAGGACTTGCACAAGTAAATGCCAAGGTAGATAACCTTACTGCAATTGTGGATGCACATACCAAGAGTTTGAATAATTTGGAGAAAATGGTGAGTTAAATAGCGGCCTCTATGGAAAAGACGGCAAATGAGAAGGATAAGTTTCCGAGTCAGACAGAGCAAGCCTCAGCTGTTCATATCCTACGAAGTGGAAAAAGGATTGACAATGGCATAATTGGACAAGACGAAGAAGAGGTAGAGGGTGTCAAAATTCCGACGTCGGCTCCACCAAAAGAAGACATATCTAAGCCGGTAGACAAGATGCACAAATCATCTAATCGTTATGTCCCGGAGTCCATTAAGGGGACGATTCCGCACCAAGTTACCACTGAGATGCCAATTAACGAGCCTAGCCAGTCAACGAATGCTAAATCAGAGAAGTTACCACCCCCGATTACCGATCGAGTTCCATTTCCAAGTCGCCTACGTCCGGCCAAAGAAAATAAAAAATTCATGGAGCTCTATAATTTGTTGAAGAATGTCAATATTAACCTTCCTCGTTTACATGTGATCAAGACAATGCCAGCGTATGTGAAGTTTTTCAAGGAACTTACTTCTAGAGAGAGGCATTTGGCGAAAAATGAGCGCGTGGAGCTGACGAAAGAGGTTAGTGCAATTTGCAAGGAGCCTTTACCTCCAAAAGAGAAAGATCTTGGGAGTTTTTGTATCAATATTTCGCTCGCGAATGGGCAAAAAGCGCGAGGATTGCTTGATCTTGGCGCATGTATTAACTTGATGCCGTTTTCTCTTTATAAACAATTTGGTCTTGGACCCTTGAAGCCGACTACCATGTGACTCCAATTGGTGGATCAAGATAAGGCACCCGTTAGGTATTGTAGAGGATGTCTTGGTGCAAATTGGTGAGTTGGTAGTATCTTGACTTTGTTGTGTTGGATGTTGGTGAGATGCCGAATGAGAACAAGGGACATACTATACTCTTGGGTCGTCCATTTATGCCCACCTCTCATGCTGTGATAGATGTGAATAAAGGAAGGATGACCATGTCACTTCTTGGCGAGACGGTCACTTTTTCATTGAAAGATATCAATAATTTCCCTTCTCCAGTCATGCGAGAGGAATGTTTATTTGTTGACCCAATTGAGTCTTACGTCCAAGAGCTCAAAAGCATAATGGTGTTAGACGAGTTGGAAGTTGAGGACGACTACGATTTCCTTAGTAGGGAGGAGGTAGATGAGTTGTTTAGAATTGATTTTCGTGAAATTGAAGCTGACCTCGAAGATATGGACCCCAACAAAAATTTTATGTTTTAAGCTCATGATGTGGTGGAGTTAGGAGATCCACTTCAATGTGGAAACTGATCGCATGAAATCATGTCGAGCAAGCGACATTAAAATATGTGCTTCTTGGGAGGCAACCCAAGCATTTATTTTTATTTTATTTAGTTCTTCTTTTGATTTTTATTCCTTTATTTTCTGTCTTTATATTTTTTTTTTGGCCTAGTTTATTGTCGTGGTGCATTGATGCGTGTGTTGATGTGCAGAAAAATCAAAAAAATCTCCTATTTCGGAGCCTTAACGGGGAGTTAGCGGTATCACTTACTGTTAACCTTACCGTTAGCAACACTTTTCAGGCTTAACGACGGGGATCAACCACTAACGCCGCCGCTAGCGAGGAACTTAGCAGTCAGGTTAGCGGTAACCCTAACCACTAAGGTTACCGTTAGCAGGGTCTGGCCGCTCGATTTTTACCAATCCGTCCCCGCCAATCGAGGTCGCAATCCGACCCTATTTGGCTGCTGTTCAAAAACTTTTGAGCCACAATCCAGCCAAATTTACCCATTGACGATGTGCCATTGGGCACTTGAGCGAGGCAGCATGATTGGTTGTAGTCGTATTTTTCATTGCCTTTTGTTTTCCTTTTCCCTAAATTTTAAAAATCTAAACAAATCGAAAAAATCAAAAATCCAAAAATATTAGTTAGTTTTTTTTTTCTTTTGTTTATTTGTTTGTTTTTGTAGTTTTTAATCAAGACAAACGACATCATGCGATTCGAAGGATATTGCACTGTTCTACGTGGAGCGACTCGACTATTAAGTATTCAAGGACATTTTCCTATTCCCTTCCTCTTTTGATTTGATTTTTATATGCTTATGGCAATACGGAGATTGCCAAATTTTTAGGGAGGGGAGGATAGTTGAGTGTGATTTGTAATTTATAATCGTGCAATTTGAATTTGTGATTGATTGCTATTCCTGCGCGTTATTGTGTTTGTCTGGCTTGCCTGTCGAAGTCGACTATGTATGATTTGAGGTTTTTGACTTTGAGCGCGTATAATGCATAAATTTTTCAAAATCTTTATTTATATATATTGTAAAATGGTACTTGGACGTAAACGATTTCGCAAAACCTTAAAAGCAGCCTCAATTCAAAATCTTTTTCATGCAAAAAGCCTTTGAGTAGCCTGAGTGTTTATCATATTTACATGTACTTAAGTGAGTTCTGTTTTGAGATCTCTTTGAAATTGATGTGTGTAGTTAGCTTTGAACATGATAATTAGGCACAGAAAAAGCCCTTATTCCGGCCATATCCATATATATTAGCCGCTATAAATTCTGAATGAGCCCCTCATAGCCAAATGTCCATTTCCTATAGCCATGAGTGTTTTTGAATTACGTCTTGCGTCATTAAAAGCGTGGGGGTAAGAGTTAGTTATTTTTATTGGTTATTTGTGTTTTGGAATCATGATCAGGGATTTACGAAAAAGTTGTAATAAAGGATCAACATCCTTCAAAAGAAAAAAAGAAAAAGGAAAGAAAAAAAAAGAATATAATTAAAAAAAAGGGAAGAATAAAAAGTATGGTGAATCTTTTTGAGTCATTGCTTATGCTTATAAAGGCTTGTTTTTAATTTTGTCAATTTTCTTATGATGCCTAATGTTTAAGAGGCAATAGTTGAATTCAAAAAAAAGAAGCGTATTCTTAAGCTTCTAAGTTGTTTAAGTGGTTTGTGCAGCAGCCAGTTTTAGGTTTTGAGTTGAGAAATAGCCTAAGTTTAAAGGCTACGTTATGAGAATTAAGTGAGGTTTCGTTTGAATGAGGTGAAGCATATTGCTTCGTGATTAAGATTGGTTGGGTGAGTTATTGATCACGTTAGATCGTGAGTTAGCCACACGACTTATATATTCCATACCCGTCCAAAGAGCCTACATTACAACCCGCAAAGACCTTTTCCGATTCTCTGTTAGTTACACACTTAAACGCGATGGAGAATTTTCTGATTTTTGGTTCTTATTTATTGTACATGTATTTTGATGAATTGAGTGTATACACGTCCCATTCAGAAAATACTTGAGTGCTTTTGAGCGTACACATATATATTACCCTCTGAGAGGACGCATGATTTTATTTTGAAGTGATAATTTAATAAGGGTCGAGTGTTTGAGTTTGCGTTGCAGTTATCTATATTTTCAAAATTTATCTATGTAGCACAACATGACTCCTTGCTTGAACTTATTTTCATTCTTGTTATTCTTTGAAACTATCGTTTGTTCGAGGACGAACAAACCAATAAAGCGTGGGGTAGTTAATTATCACGATTTTGTCTTGATTTTTGTACACATTTATGTAATGTTTTAGTTAGATTTGTGATTAGTTTTGGTATAAGTTGGATAGATATCGCTTATTTTCATATTTTCATATCTCCAACTTATTTTACCGTGTTTTGATCGAAATTGATGCAAATGGGTGATTATTTTTAGTTTTTCCCATACAGCTAAGTAACCAGAAGAGTTCAACACTTAAATAGATGAAATTTGATGATCGAGAGACAAGATCGAGCTTTCCGGCGAAGAAGTAGCAGATTTATCGAATAACTGAGATGGACCGACCTCAATTCCAGGAGGAGATATATAAGTTGTCCAAGATTTCGTGTAAGTGTTGAATTTCTTTCCTATTTTTAGATATTAGGGCTAATAATTATTTGGGGGTTTTGTGTAAGATGTTAACATGGGATCCAATTGTAGTTAAAATGACTGTTACTTAAGATTTTTGTGGGTGTGTTGTACTTTTGCTTAATTTTTCTGATAGTCTTTGTTTTTCGTGGTTAAAGGGGTTGTTCGCATTAATTTTGATTGGAGTAAATTATATTGTAGGAGACTGAAGGGTGCAATTTTTTCAAATGGCTTGAGGACCCACTGTGCCCAAGAGCTACTCAAATTATTCCCGAGCTTTTAAGACGAGCAAATAAATTTGAAGCTGAAGTTCACGTGTTGGAGGCTGACGTAAAGAGACTTGAATTAGATGTGAAGAAGCACGAAACAAACCTGGAAGCACTTGCAACTAAAAATTGTAAGCTTGAAGAATATGTTAAGAAGAAGCGAAATCGGGAACGTTGGTTGTGTATGGCTTTTGATTACTTGGTTTGTTATCTGGATCAAAAACAGTTAAAGGTGTATATGGGGTGTATGTGGTTTTAGTGTGTTGTACGCCATTTATTGTTTGACTTGTTGGGGTTCCGAAACCGAGGAAGGGAATTTGCTAATGTGATTGTTCCGTTGTTCATGTGTTGGGATCGGGAGAGTAATGTTTTTTAATCGAAGGATAAATTAATCCAGTTTTGGTTGTTTCTTATTTTCCAAAGAAGTTAACAAATGGAATCTTAAATTGATTGAGCAACTCTCAATCAATTAACCGAACACAGGGGATTCGTTAATAAACGCTAGGAGAAGAGAACAAATAACCAATCTTAGAATGCTTTATTAAATGCCTGACATATAAATAAAAAGGCTATAAAGTAATTAATTTTTTGCCCCATAAAAACCATTACTGCAAAAGATTAAGCATTCACATAGTACAAACATAAAATAATTCCCCATTACATCTGATTCCATCCCAAACACATCTAAATTTGCAACGACAAAACAAAAACTAAAGATGGGAGACCTAAGAGATGAAGGACGAAGGTTGAGTCTAGTGGCAAACATAATTCTTCAAGCATCTCCTGGCAGCCAGTAAGGACTAGGCGACCATCTGATGCCCAGCTTGATACATCAACAACCCAACGTCGATCAGCAAACCCTACAATTGCAGCCTTCACCTGATGACCATTACCTCCTGGGACCATATGCTCAGTCCAGAAGTCCTTTGGAATGGCATACAAAATGCTTGCACGATTAGAAGCTGCTAACCTCAAATCAATAATTACTTGAAAGTGTATTAGTTGCAAATAATTTAAAAAATCTTCAACTTACCATGCGTCCACGCTCTAGAATAGTCTTCGATACTTGTACTTTGAAAGAAGGGAAATGGGTCAGCTTAAGGTCAGGATCTTTCACACCTACAAATCAATTGCTTGAAACGCCTTTGCCGTCACAAACTATTACGTCAAAAATATAAGGCTCATTATTTATGAACACAGCGGAATAGTCCTCTCTAATTTTGTTGTCCTCCACAAAACCGAGCCACTCCCCTTTAAACCGCGCCTACAATAAACAAAAAAAAAACAGAGTACAAAATGCAAACTCTCAGTCGTATCTAGTCAGAAACTTAAACAACACATCATGAATGACATTATTATATACATACGAAGAAATGCAATTCACAGTCGTATCACCATCTTGAACATAGAAGAACACAAATAACACAAATCAAATAAGGGTACTTAAACACGCAAAAGTTGTTCATCAACAAACTTGAGTTAGTTATGGAGATAACAAACCTGGTCACCATCTTCACCAAACAACTCCATTGTGACATCCCAAGTCTTCCCAATGGGATTGCGCAATTTAAAATCTTTTCTCAGAAGCTCTACAAAAAACTGGACCAGAGACCGCGGGATATGCTGCAATTGTATCGACAATTATTCAGAATTACAAAAAATCATACAAAACATAAATCAGAAAAATATATATATCAGAACAGAAAAAGAAAAAAAAAATGGATAAAGGACATATACCATGAAATGTGACAGCGACATTCTGATGGTCTTGGTGAATGTTGGAATTAAAGTCATCCTTAATATAGGATAGAAGATAATTTGGCAAGATGTGTGGACGAATTTTTGAAGGCCGATTTTGTGTTTTCCGAGGGTTTTAATACTTGTTCTTTTGAAACCCAATCTTATAATATATATTGTAAAAATTAGGTTTAAGCATCGGTTGTTTGACAAGAGCCGATGCGTATTCATCGCTGGTAAGAAAAAACGCGGGAAAGAATGCCAACCAATATATATGCATCGGTTATTTTCATACAAACCGATCCTACGGACAGACTTTAAGCATCGGTCCTATTAGTAATAATCGATGCTACTGTTAAGATCTTAGGAAAATTAAAAAGAAAAAAAAATTATGACGAGATACGGGCAGGCCCTAGCCAATCCGATTAAAGATCACAGCCTGGGCCACGTGCCATGTCCATCAAGCAAAGCAGTTCTAGGCCCAGTCGAGCCCAATAGTAATTCCCCGGACCAGGGGTCGATTCTGAATGGTCCAAGTGAGGAGAACATTTTTAACTTGCAATATCTCCTCTTAGAAAGGAGATGTGGGATAGTTGGGATTATGTAGTAAAGAAAGCAACGTTTTCATGTTCAAGAAATAAACAACATCAAACAACATCAAGAATTAAAGGATGAAAATAGCAAAGGATATCAACACAAAATGGAAAATTTCATTAAAATAAATAAAGTACAATAATGACAAAATAGATAACAACCACAACATCAAGAAAGGATGAAAACACAAAACGAAATACAACAACAGTTCAGTTATATTCATACTTCTTCAGCTTCTCCTTCAACACCTCATTCTCAGCTGCCAATCGATCCCGCTCTTCCTCATATCGCTGGCTCTCGAGAAGGATTTCAACAATGTGGAACAGCTGATCCACAAAGTCTTTCTTGAGGCGGACTATCTCCGCCTCGAGTTGTTCTGCGAAGCCGGATGGACCAGCCTCATCGTCGCTGCTTCCGAAGCCCGAGCTCGACATCATATTTGATTAAGAAAATCTGAGAAAATAATGAATGGAGGGAATTACAAAATAAGATAAAAGTTAGTTGAAACTATTGTGATTTCAGATTAAATAGAAAATTTAAGGGGTTGGGGACTCAAAAGACTATGAAATTGATCATTTAATTGACATGAGTTCAAACCACAAACCACATTGATAATTAATTTCAGCTTGTGTGAAAATGGTATGCTATTGAAATGATTACTAATACTAATTATATGAAATGATTACTACTCCCTGCAGATATCCATTGAACCCTTTTTTTTTAATTGGGAAATATGCAGAATATACGTTTTGTAGTTCTAGATTTACCCTTATATTAGTTGGCCACACATTAATTATTTGTATTCCCAATAAACTCACTTTTATACCAAAAAGATCTTTCACAAGATTTTGAGGCAAATGACAAATCAAGAAAATCATGATTGTTAGTGACGATTCCTAATTTGCTTGTAGCCATTGTTTCATCCGGTTATGAATATCTCAGATATTTTGAATTTATAGCAGAATTTATACGATCTTTGTGAAGAAGATGAATTGATGAGACTTTGCTTAAATTTTCAGTTTTGCCACTTTTCACCAATTTAAAACTTAATAGAGTATTAAAACCCTCTTTTTCTTCCCTTTGTTCTGCGGGTTTTTTCTTCTTCTTCCGCTGGTTGATCTCTCTTTCTCCTTACTTTTATTTTTTTTCTCTTATTTGTTTTAATTTTAATTTTATTATTATTCCTTTTGTTTTATTTTTATTATTATATTATTTATTATATTATATGGGGGTAAAATGGAGTGTTTGTGGGGTTGATTTAGTAAAAATAAATGTATTCTAAATTTTTTTGTGGTGTTCTTATAAAATGGGGTCAACTAATAATATTTTGGGTACGTATTTCCGCGCCCATACTATCTTGAATGATTGATATTGATAGACATTCACTTTCTTTTATTTTGAGATTAGAATTTAATTAAATTTGTAAAATATGTTTAATGTTTAACTTATTAATATTGTTTGATACATATTAATTTGAGTATTGAAAAAGGTCAAATCAAATGAATCCTCAAAAATATTTATTACTTGTGCTTATAAATATTTCCCACCCCATTGTTTTTATCATGCTATAAATAAAGTATCTTTCGTAATATGTCCATATGTAAATGAGTTTATTATGAGTAATCATATCATTACTCGTGATCTTATTATGAGTGTATTAATCATATTATCAAAAGAGGATAATATATTTACTAGTGGTAGTAATCATATTATCAGTACCAGTATTATTGTCACGCTCCAAAATAAATACTAAACACATAGATAAGTCTGGTTTAAAGTACAGACGAAATTTACGAATGGTGACTCAAAGACAATACGTACATGGCCTGGAGCATTTATTTAATATACAACTCCCGAGTTATATAGGCGTTGGAATCACCCAACTATCTAATTTCTATATACATGACAGTATATAATAACCATATTTGTATATATATATATACAAAAAGACAATTTAAGAGGGTCAAAATGTCTTATAAATAGGCTGTCCAAAACATGACAGTCAACCATATTATTCATCAATAACCGTCGGCAACAATAACCATCAACAATAGTCCATTACGAGTCCTACATACCATTTCATAATGATATATACTCTAAATTAGCATATAACAGATGAAACTAGACCCTTTATAACCGCCGTATTTTAGCACAACACATCAAAAATAAAAATAACAAACCAAGTAATTCAACGAACATATGCTCACGATATAAAATTTCCAAAATTACTAGTTTTATAAATGCTTTTTCCACCTTCATCCTTTGTCAAATGAAACCAACATATATCATCAATATCAATATATAAACTAACTTTACTTCAACACATAAACGTTATCGCTAACGTATTAAAGAATCGAACGCATTAAGTACTAAAAACATAGTTACGCTGTAAATAAAATTCTCAAATCCCCCAATTTAGAAGATTTTACTCACTCATGTAATTTTTTGAACGGGCTATCACCGGAGTATTGTGGATGTCGTGCGCAAGTCCTACACATATCGTGAAATCGATTAAAATTCGATCGACTCGAACAAGTAACGAACCATAAATTATAATTGTAGATAATTTATAATTATAAAATATAAATATATATATATATATATATATATATATATGTGTGTGTGTGTGTGTGTGTGTGTGTGTGTATAAATATGGTTAGTTCGATTGCAGCCCATGCCGAAAATAAAAGTTGGCAACGACCGGTCGAGCTCAAATATAGCATCGATAATTAGCTAGAATCGAGGTTTATTTAATTATAAATAGGATAAAAATTAACTTAACTCCGAGAAATTTTCTTTATATACAATTCAGCCCCCATTTCTGCCTCGACCACATGGTGTCTATCCTTGGCTCAAACATTCCAGTAACTACTAAGCTCACAGTAGATTTTTGAAAACAAGTAAATAAAAAAAATACAAAGGAACCTAGGTTAGGGTTTAGACCAAATAAAAAATCACCTAATCAAGGCTTCCAACCTCAGCACTCATGGCTATCCTCGGAGGTGGCTTGAACGACTTGCGACCGTCGGTGAGTTTTCTATCGATTAAAAGAAAAGTAAGAAAAATATATAGATATAATTTAAATTATATGTATTACTTAGAAACTCAGTTAGTAGAACATGAAATAGTATAGGAGAGAAAGACAGAAAGAAAAAAAATAATAATAATATAAGTTTGTCGGAAAAATCTATTTTTCTACGACCGACTCGGTGGCGACCGGAGGTGCCGATGAAGGTCAGAGCTGGGAATGCAAGAAGAAAAACAAAACTCTTACGACTTAGAGAGAGAGATTCTTACCAAATAAACTTTTGTTGCCAAATTTGTGAATAAAAGAATTATGTATACTATGAGTTAATGGGCTGAATATAATATAAGTTGGGCCGAAAGTGATAAATCAAATGGGGTAAAAAAAATTGGTTCAATTGGTTTTGGCTTGAGTGTTCATTGAAAGGAGTGAAAGTCATAATCCTAATAAAAATAAAATGGCTTGATAAAAACTAATTCAAGTAGAATATAAACACACAAAATTATATATAATACTTAATTGGTATAATAAAATTAATACAAAGCACGTATAAAATAATTAGATATATTATCAAAATTCGTTATACACTATAATCTAATTTACCTAAATAAACTCGTTATATTTATATGGGGTCTTACATACACCCCTCCTTTAATATGGTCCCCCAATTCCCTCTCGAAATAGTTCTGGATAAGTTTAAAACATATCGTCCCTCAATTCCCACGTGGCTTCTTCAGGTCTATCATGTTTCAGCCACAACACTTCAACTAAAGGTATGTTCTTGCTCGGAAACTTTTTTACTTGGTAATCGATGATATGTAAGGGTGATTCGGTATAGGTGAGATCCTCTAGAAGCATAGGAATTTCATCTTTAATGATATGGTCAGGGTCATAATTATATTTCTTAAGATGAAAAACGTGAAACACATCGTGCATTCCTGCTAGTGGACTAGGAAGTTCCAAATGATAGGCTAGATTGCCAATTCTTTCTATCACTCGATAGGGACCCACATATCGAGGACTTAGTTTACCACCTTTCTTAAATTGAATCAGACCTTTACTTGGTGATAATCGGAGAAATACCATGTCTCCCATTTTAAATTCTAAGTCTTTACGTCTGTTATCAGCATAGCTCTTTTGTCTACTTTGCGATGTTCTAATTCTATCTTTTATAAGTCAAACCTTATCTAGTGCCTTTTAAACAATGTCTATTTTTTTAATTGCCAATTGTGATTCTATTTTATGTTTTAGAGTCCACCTATCATCAATCTCTCAGTGAATTGGAGACCTGCACTTTCTGCCATGCAAAGCTTCATACAGTGCCATGCCAATAGTTGCTCGAAAACTATTGTTGTAGGAGAACTCTACTCATGGAAGATGTAAATACCAACTTCCAAAAAGTCTAAAGCACAAGATCTTAACATATCTTCTACGGTTTGAATCGTTCACTCAGATTGTCCATCTGTCTGGGGATGAGCTGTTGTGCTAAAACTTAACTTAGTTCCAAGTCCCTCTTGTAAACTTCTCCAAAATCGAGATAAAAATCTCGGGTATCTATATAATATCCATTGGGATCCCATGTAATCTAACTACTTCTTTTATGTGCATTTGAGCAAGTTTTTGCAAACTGTAAGATCTTCTCATAGGTAGAAAGTGAGTCGATTTAGTCATACGGTCGACGACCACCCGAATTGAATCAACTACAATCCTAGTTCTTGGTAAGTCAGTGACAAAATCCATAGTGATTTCTTCATAGTTGAAGTAATACAGAAGGTCGTTGATGCTCCGCTTTAACACGATGACAGGTTAAACATTTAGCCACAAATTCAGCTACTTGTTTTTCATATTCACCCACTAAAAAAATTTCTTTAGATTTTTATACATCTTTGTGGCTCCAGGGTGAATTGTATACCTTGAGTATGAGCTTCTTCTAAAATTCTATCCTTTGACCCTTCATCATTAGGTACACAAATTCTATTTTTGAATCTTAAGGTCTCATCCTTGTTCATAGCAGAATCCGATTTTGAACCTTGCATAATCTCTCCTTCAGTGTCTTAAACTTTTTGTTGTTCTCTTGTGACAGTCGTATTTCCTCTAATAAATCCAACTTTAACGACAAACTTGAACATAAGAGTTGAGTTTTTGACCACCTTGGGTTCGAACAACTTAATTCTTGTAATGATTTCCGTTCCCAAATCATTAAGTGAGCAAGTTGTACCTTTCGACTTCGGGCATCAACAACTACATTAGCTTTATTGGGATGATACTGAAAATCAAAATTGTAATCCTCTAGTAATTCAATCCATGTTCGTTGTCTAAGATTCAACTCCTTTTGAGAAAACAAGTATTTGAGACTTTTATTATCTGTAAACACTATGAACTGAGATCCATATAAATAGTGTCGCCATTTCTTTAAACCAAACCGTTATGAGCACGGATCGGGAATCGCAAGAAATTGAGAAGAAAGGGGCTAACCCTGATTGGGAAATGGGACGGGATGAAATTGGGGAACAAGACGAAGACAATAGCGGTCAAAATGAAGGCATTCCAGCAGCCAATAGGATGAGGACACATGGAGATTGGAAGAGGCATGTGGCCAAGCTGAGTCGTGAGGTGGAAGGAGGGGAAGTTCAGTAATTTTAATTATTTTCCAATTAATTGCTTTGTTTTCTTATATGAAAACCGTTTGAGGTATTTTGTAAGTAGTCCCAAAAGGTAGTGAACAAACTCTTATTTAAGGCGCGTATGAAATGAAGGGAATAAGTTTTGGGAATCATTCTATTATCCAATCTCTCTCTCCTGCTATTTCATCTTCTTCTCCAAGTCTCTTCTATCCCTCTAAGCCATTTCTATAAAATACAACTAATCACAACATCTGGTATCTAGAGCCAACTCTTGGGCATGGCAGAAATTACAAGATTTAAAGATCTACAAGAAGCACAGAAGAAAATAGACCAAACACTCCAAATGGAAGCAAAGAAAAAAGAATTGACAGAAATTAAAATAGAAGAACAACTGGCCAGCACAACCAACGATTTACAGGAGCAAATTACAAGAATTAGAACAAAAATTAAAGACCATCTATCTGGGCTGAGCAACAGGTACGACCATCTAGCAGGCATCCTTTCATCAATCTAGGCCCAGCTGCAAAACACAGGCATGGGAAGGAAATCTGCAGAAGAGTCCATCCTGGGGGAACCATCTCCACACCCTGCAAGTGAAGGTATGAGCTACAAAAATCAGAAATTAATCAGGAAAAGAGAAAACACAACCAACCAGGTTATGAGTGATTCAAGCTTTTGTGTTGCCTACTTATGAAAATTTGTCAAAAGATCAATAGCTTGCCCGCAAGAGAACGAGGTCGCGCGTAGTTTGGCAACTTGACTCGAGTCGTCTCTCGAGGAATATACAATCGAAATTCTCAAATAGTTTGT
>BMAC01000023.1:680518-708063 GCA_014905375.1 Phtheirospermum japonicum | reverse complement strand
TGCGAGCGCGTCGGCTGGGCGGGTGCGTCGACGGTGTGCGTCGACATCGACGCTTCAGCAAGTAGCGTCGACGTTGCGTCGACAATGGTGCGTCGACATCGATGCTTCAGCAAGTTGCATTGACGTTGCGTCGACGGAGCGTCGACTGACGCGGTCATGACTCGCTGCCATGGCTCGCGTCGACGGTCGCGTCAGTCGACGCGACTGGCGCGTCTGTCTCCAATTCTCGATCTTTTGCTACTCGTTTCACCGGAAAGCTTGTTCTTCACTTCTTGAACATCGAACCTCGTCTATTACGCGTTAAACTCTTCCGGTTACTTAGCTGTAAGGTGAAAAACAACGAAATATCACCTACTTGCATCAATTACGATCAAAATGCGGTAAAATAAGCTGGAATTATAAAAATACGAGATTAAGCTTAAATCGTCCAACTTATACCAAAAACAAATAGAAAAACGAACTAAAAAGCTAATAAAAACAAGGACAAATCTACTCTAATCAATGAGCCCTATTCCTAAGATTGACTTTCCCCATTTTGATGGCAATAATGCTAGAGCTTGGATATTGAGATGCAACAGCTATTTTAAATTAATCCCCGACATACCAGACCCTGAAAGAGTGAACCTAGCTATCATGCATCTAGAAAGGAAGGCAGCTTTATGGTACCAGAATTGGGGCACTAGACCAGGGGATATCTCATGGGCTCAGTTTGTTGAGCTAATTTACGCCAGAAATGAGGAATTAAAGGAATCCAAAATTATTGTAGAATTTAATAAATTAAAGTTTCAGGGTAACTATGAAAAGTATGTGGAGAGGTTTGAAGAGCTTAAATCATGCATGATGATGGGAACCCATGGACAGTTTTCTGAAGAATACTTTATTGCTAGTTTTTCCAATGGATTGAATGATGAGTTGCAGGCCTTTATTACCATGTTTAACCCTCACACCCTGCAGCAGACCATAGAATTGGGCAGGAAGAAGTTGTTAACCCTAGAAGCTATTACCAGAAAGCTGAAGGGTTCTACCAGATTGAATCAAGGAACCTATCCCTCTCCAAATACTAGGGTTGAGGCAACCCAAGCCACACCTATCAGGGTAATGATTCCCCAAAGCAACAGAGGGCCAGTCAAACTATTAACTACTAGTGAGATGGCTGCTAGAAGAGAGAATGGCCTTTGTTACAACTGTGATGAGCAATTTACCTATGGGCATAAATGCAAGAACAGGGTAAATTATATGATCATGACTGAGGAGGAAGAGATGAGCTATTCTCAAGCTCAGGACAACCATATATGTCCTGATGAGCCAGCAACAGGACTGAAGAGGTACAAATGACCCTAAACACTATGTCAGGTGAGACAGGGATAACCACCATAAGGATGGTGGGCTACTATGGAGAGCACCAGCTCCACATCCTTATTGACTCAGGAAGCACCCTGAAATTTATGCAAGAAGGTACTGCAAGTAAGTTGGGATGCAAGTTGGAACCACTAATACCAGTTAGAGTTAAGGTGGCCAATGGCCAAAATATAATGAGTACCCACAGGACAGAAGGATTTCAGTGGAGTATGCAGGGACAGAAACTCAGTTATCCAATAAGGTTGTTGAAGCAGGAAGGGTATGATTTGATATTGGGTGGAGACTGGCTCAAGTCTTGCACTCTAATAGAACTGGACTATGATAAAATGACTATTACAGTGAACACTAGACAGAAAATGGTTAGATTACAGGCCATCACTACACAGGCTGAACTTTAGCTGATTACAAGATCAGCACTTTATAAGTTGTTGCATGAAGATGCTGGGGAGGGGATACAGGAAGCATACAAGGTTGCCCTACAGAACCCAAAGCAGGAGGACAACCCCTTACTCAGTTATTTTTTAGAAAAATCCCCAGATGTGTTTGAGGATCCCAAGGGATTGCCACCTAATAGGTAAATTGAACACTAAATTTTGCTAAAACCTGGAAGTTCACCCAAGCACCAATATCCTTATAGGACTACCCATGAGCATAAGGATGAGATAGAGAGAATTGTTAAGAAAATGTTGGAAACAGGGATAATTCAGAACATCAAAAGCCCATTTGCCTCACCAGTCATCTTGGTTAAAAAGAAAGACTCCACATGGAGGATTTGTGTGGATTACAGGTACTTAACTCAACTTACCATCAAATATGACTACCTTATACTTGTAATTGATGAGCTATTGACGAATTGCATGGGGCAAAATATTTTTCAAAAATTGACCTGAGGTCAGGGTACTTTCAAATCCTTATGAAGCCAGAACATAGATTCCTCACTTCCTTTAGAACTCATAATGGTCATTATGAGTTCTTGGTCATGCCCTTTGGACTCTGCAATGCACCTACTACATTTCAGTCCCTGATGAGTCATGTTTTCA
The DNA here is from genome assembly GCA_014905375.1 of Phtheirospermum japonicum. NCBI lineage: Eukaryota > Viridiplantae > Streptophyta > Magnoliopsida > Lamiales > Orobanchaceae > Phtheirospermum > Phtheirospermum japonicum. Next base: position 705,664 of record BMAC01000023.1, on the reverse strand, counting down.
GTGGTTACTTAAGAAGGCTAGTCCTGGTGTTTTTTGATGACATCCTAGTCTATAGTCAAGATTTGAAGGAATACAGAGTTCACCTAGAATAAGTCCTGCAGAAATTGAGAGAGAACCAGTTGTAAGCTAAGAGGAGCAAATGTAATTTTGGGAGGTTGGAAATAGAATATATGGGGCACGTAATATCCCATCAGGGGTATCAACTGATTCTGACAAGATCAGTAGCATGGTTCAATGGCCAACACCTAAATATGTCAAGCAATTGAGGGGTTTTCTGGGCTTAACAGGCTATTACAGAAAGTGTGTAAAAGTGTATGGAGTGCTGAGCAGACCTCTTACTGAGCTATTGAAGAAGGGAAATCTTTCTTGGGGAGATCAGGAGGAGCTTGCCTTTAACAAGCTCAAGGAAACAATGGTTAGTACCCAGTGTTAGCATTGCCAGATTTCAAGAAATCCTTGAGACTGATGCTAGTGGTACAGGAGTGGGGGCAGTACTGATGCAAGAGAGAAGGCCTATATCCTATATGAGTAAGACCCTATGTCCAGAAATCAGGCTTATCTATTTATGAGAGGGAGTTCTTGGCTGTGCTCATGGCTATACAAAAATGGAAACACTACTTACAAGGAAGTAGATTTACCATAAGAACTTACCAACAAGCACTCAGGCACTTGCTAGATCAGAAGGTGATGACACCTACTCAGCAAAAGTGGATCACTGACTGTATGATTGAATACAAGAAGGGAAGTGACAATAGGGTGGCTGATGCATTGTCAAGGGTCAATTCCCCTGAGGAAAGCTGTGAGGCTCTATATCTGTGGTAACCCCAACTTGGGTGCAGCAAGTTGTACAAAGCTATAATGAGGACTCAAACATGTCTAAGATCATAGGGGCTAACACCATCAGCCCCCAATCCTATCCTGAATTCACTCTGAAGGAGGGCATACTCAGATATAAAGGCAGGCTTGCAGTTGGAGGGGACTCAAAATCGAGACAGTCAATTCTCAGAGCTATGCATTCTTCAGCATATGGGGGGCATTCAGATATACAAGGTACTTACATGAGACTCAAGAGGGTGTTCTACTGGCCTGGTATGAAAAAAGATGTTACAAGTTGGGTGAATGAATGTAAAGTATGTAGAATGAACAAACCTGATGGAGGTTCTTATTCAGGTCTATTGTAGCCCTTACTTATTCCTGAGTTGGCATGGACTCATATCACTATGGATTTCATTGAGGGATTGCCCAAGTCCTATGGCAAGAATGTTATATCGGTGGTTATTGAAAGATTCACTAAATATGCACATTTTATTACCCTATCCCACCCTTTTTCAGCTAGTGATGTGGCTCAGATTTCTCTAGATACAGTGTATATGCTCCATGGATTACCCATTAGTATGGTGGTTGATAGGGATAAGATATTTACTAGCAGCTTTTGGCAGGAATAGTTCAAATTTATGGGGGTAAGCCTAGATATGACTTCAGCATACCATCCTCAGTCAGATTGGTAGAGTGAGAGGTTGAACAAAAGTTTGGAGAGCTATTTAAAGTTTATGGCTCACAGAACCCCTAAACAATGGTCAAAATGGATTCCCTTGGCTGAATTTTGGTACAACACGAACTTTCACACTGGTTTGAAACTCACACCTTTCCAAGACCTGTATGGTTACCCACCCCCACTCTATAGTTTGAAACCCTACTTGGACATATACAATAAAGATATGCAAGCAAGCATGCAAGAAAGACAATACATAACTGAAGTAATCAAAGAAAACCTGATGCAGGCCCAACAGAAAATGAAAACATATGCCGACAAACACAGGAAAAGATAGATATTATGACATTGGGGAGTTTGTTTTCTTAAAACTACAACCCTTCAGGCAAAATTCGATGGTGGTTAGAAGGAACCTCAAGCTAGCATACAAGTACTATGGACCCTATGAAGTGATTGAGAAAATAGGAAAGGTGGCATACCGATTAAAATTACTTGAGGGCTCAAAAACCCACCCTGTATTCCATGTCTCTCTACTAAAGAGCAGAGCGAAGTCAGTAGTCAAGGGTTGTGCCAAGCCACTAGCTACCGATGGTGAGGGTCAATTCAAGCTGCAGCCTTGCACAGTGCTTGGTAACGTGACATCCTTCGTCGGGGGGAGAAGGTACCCCAACTCCTCATTGGATGGAACGAGACTGAACCGCCGATAGTTACTTGGGAGGACGAGAGTTACATTCACCGCAAGTTTTCATCTTTTGATCCTCGAGGTCGAGAATTGAAAAATGGGGGGGGAGGGGGTATTGTTGTGAGCACGGATCGAAAACTGAGAAGAAAGGGGCTAACCCTAATTGGGAAATGGGATGGGATGAAATTGGGGAACAAGACGAAGACGATAGCAATCAAAATGAAGGCATTTTGGTAGCCAATAAGATGAGGACACGTGGATATTGGAAGAGGCATGTGGCTAAGCTGAATCGTGAGGTGGAAGGAGGGGTAGTTCAGTAATTTTAACTATTTTCCAATTAATTGCTTTGCTGTCTTATATGAAAACCGTTTGAGATATTTTGTAAGTGGTCCTAAAAGGTAGTGAACAAACTCTTATTTAAGGCACGTATGAAATGAAGGGAATTAAGTTTTGGGAATCATTCTATTATCCAATCTCTCTCTCTTGTTATTTCATCTTCTTCTCCAAGTCTCTTCTATCCCTCTAAGCAATTTCTATAAAATAAAACTAATCACAACACAAACACAATGGCTGCTAACTCATGGTCATGCGTAGGATAACTTACCTCATACGGTTTAAGTTTCTTAAAAGCACAAGCAACAACTCTTCCATTTTGCATTAATACTACACCTAGTCCTTCCTTTGATGCATCATTATATACTATAAAGTTGTCAAGTCCTTCCTATAGAGCCAAAACAGGCAGAGTAGTAAGGGCGCGCTTGGAAACCAAAATATCTTTAGTTTTGCTCCCTGGGTAAAAAAATATTTTGAAATAATGGTTGTTTGTTATATTACTTATAAACTTTTTCACCAACAAATGGCCTGCCTCTCATTACTTCGCTCTAAACCTACTCCCCCTCTCTCATCATTTTCTTTACAATAAAGCCAGAAGAAGGAAAGTCAACAACCCGTCTTCTGCTACGCCTATTTAATTGACGTCCAACAACCCAGACGCATTTCTTTCACAGGGCGCTTGGATTTATTGCCAGATTAATGCCGTAAATTTCTGTATAAAATTACACCAGCACGAAAGTCTCATGGAGGAGGTTCATCTTGGGGAGATATCTCTACCAGTTCAGAGGGTATTATTTTCGGCAAGCAGGCGACAACAAAAATCAACGAGGGCAGCTCCGGCAGTAGGAGCGTCAACTCTCCACCCCGCAAACGACGGAAGGTACTGTGCAGCATGAATTATGCTTTTTACTAGATTTTTAATTACACTTTTCTGAGGTAATTGGCCAAAATTAGGATTAACTGTTCACCACATCTCCATTCGTGCAGATGTAAAACTCATCTGAATTCGTGTGTTTTTGCCCAATAACATAACTCCCATCTTAGTGTACTATTTGCAAACTCTTGTCACTGAGAGATGGAAACAGATTATGTCCTCTTCTATTACGTTTTTATATCAATTAGATTATTTGTAATCAATTATCAAGTGTATTGTATGAAAAATAGTAATGGCAAGGAGGTCCATTCGAAATAAGTGAAAATTTTGTGTTGTGATGGCTTTCGATAGATCCCATGTAATGATGTGCATAGTGTTGGTTGAATGGTGTTAGATGGGCAGTAGTTCATAGACGTTTATACCTGCTGGTGTTGGGGTTGATGCCCAATAGCCATTTGAAAATGAAAAGGCATTCATTATGCTCATGTACGATGAGTTCGTAAAAGGTAATGTTGCGGGAAGCAAATTCACGCACTCCCAATGGATTTCTTTTATGGTTACGATGAAAAATAGTTCCCGGCGTATACGTATACTGCAACGCAACTAAATGGCAAATGCGATCGATTAAAGCAATGGTGGAAAAAATACCATCAGATTCAAACAACGGCCACCAATTTTGATTTGGATGAGACAAATAGTTTGATCGTTGGATCCGAAGAATCATGGGCTTTTTGGATTTCGATAATATTTCCCAACTTCCTTTGTTCCACCATTATTTTAAATTCATCAACATTTGCGGTTTTGTTGCTAATAAAATATCCATGTGTAAATAGGCTAATCCCGCCGATGAAGTGTTGAGTCGTAAGGGCCTTCTATTCTACAATGAACTGATCACCATTTTCTCACCAACAACTGCAACGGGGAGTATGTCCCGGGTTTCAATGCAACGGAGACCTCGTCCTGAAGAATTTGACTGCAATGTGAGGATGATAATGACCCGATCGGAAATTTAACTCACCAAACAAATGGGTGCACTCCGTCTTTCACATCCCGCAGGCCACGTGAGAGTACTCCGCGAAGTGGATCTCGGCGTCGTAAACCACAAGAACCATCAGTTGTAAGTGTTATGCAGTCATACATTCGCACAAACGACACTATAACCCATACAATGACAGAGTGTATGACTTTTCTCGTAGACGCATTGAAGTTGTTAGAGGAAATGGAGGACGTGCCAGATGATGTGTTCACGATTACCTTAGAAAAACTTGAACAACCCATGAAACGGGCCATGTTCACGAAAATTGAAAACAACCCATTAAACAGACCATATTTAAGTATAACAAGTTATATAATTTAGATGATGTAGTCTTATCTAACCGCTAGAAAATGATTTTGGGTTGTGTCATTACAAACAACGAACATAAACTAACGATAATTATTAATTAAGTAATTAACCAAGATCAAAACACAATTTGCAAAGGTTGAGGAAAATCAAGTAATTAGAAGTATTCCGGGGTTTGAAATCATAACAATTTTCTAATGTTTATCCTTTTCGGTTAATCAAGTATATTGTGATTTAATTCGCTTATAAGCCAATCACAATCGTAGTTTAATCCTTCTCTTGAAGTAATTAAATCATTGATTCTAAGTATGAGCTGATCCGAACTTTTTACACCTATTTTTTTAATTAAATTAAAAGGCTCTTCCGCAAGAGAACGGAGCTATTGTAGGTGATAAGTTGGACACGAGTCGATCTCTCAAGGATTGAAATTCGGGGTTTTCAACGTTTGTTTAGTCACGAAAATTTAAAACACACGATCACGTTTCTTGGTTTTTTTTTTTGAAAAATATCAACTATGAATTAAAACGCAAGAATTAAAAACTCAAAAACTGAAATTAAAACGCTGAATTAATTAACTCTAAATTATTAACTAAACTTGAAAGCATAAGATTAACCAAATTAAAAACCTAGATTTAATTATTAATTAATTAATTAAAAACTCAATTAAAATTTAAATCAAAGCAAGAACTCAATAATAAAAATAAAACGCAGCAACATATAAATTCAGGAACTCAAACGATTAACCTAAACGAATCTAAAAGCATGCATGAAAATCAACGAACATGAATAAACGGCAAACTTGAAACTTAAAACTGAGTAAAACATGAAAACTAAACCGTATGAACTTCATAAACCAATCCAAGTTACCAACTTAAACATATAAGTCATAAAAATTTATTAAAAACAGAAAATAATAACTTATAACGTTCATCAAATTTGAAATCCGAAAACAAACTCAAGAACACGAACATGAAAATAATATCCTAAACATGAAAACTATGACGAAAGCTTGAAAAAACACAAAAAAGAAATAGAAGACTTATTAAATGTAATAGATGCAGTAAGTTCTTCGAGTTCTCCACAGAAACATGCTGAAAAATGGATGGCAACGAGTTGGCGACGTCGAACGGGCTCCAGAACACGTTTTCATCGAATCCTTCGATCTCCTCGTCGATCTCCGTGTTTTGATGTTAAAATCCGAATCTAAACCCTAGGATTATGTTTTTGGTAAGTTTTTAGGGTTGGTAGCATGCCTGGAGCTCGGATTATAAGTGGGTATTTATAGATTTCGCGTATCTTGGGCCGCAAGTCTGAAAAATCTGTTCTGGGCCCCGTTAACGATTGGGTTAACGATTAGGACTATCGATAAGGTAGCAGGCACATAACTGTTATAGAATATTTAGCGGTTGGTAGCTACCGCTAAGTCTTTATTTCAGCATTCTAATCGTTAACATCGGTTGTCAGTAACCGTTAAGGATTAACGGTCACAGCTAGCGGTTGGAAGTGACTGCTAAGTTATCGTTAGCTTCAACGACAACTGTTCCAGAAGCATAACCATTATAGAATGTCCGTCAGCTCAAATTCTTGCTACTTTTTCACCGGAAAGCTCGATCTTCTCGTCATTCCAATTCCTCAACTTGAGCACCCTTAAATGCGTCCTTTTGCTAGTGTTCTTTAACGCAATTAAGATGCAATTTACGAAATTAAGCGCAAAAAAAAATTGAGATAAAAACACGAAATACTAAAAAGAAGAAAATTACGAATAAAAGAACCCAAAAACCCATAAAATCACAAAACTTAAAATGTAAAAACATATGAAAAACACACACAAAAATACTCAAATCAACCCCCCCCCCCCCCCCCCCCCCCCCCCCCCCCCCCACACACACACACACACACTTAAGCCTTTTGCTTGTCCTCAAGCAAAATCAAAATCTAAACGTAGACAAGAAAAAGATAACTACCCAATGAACTAAGTATTAATGCATTCAAATGATTCAAGAAGTTAATGGCATTAAATTGACTTGGAAGTTCAACTAAAAGGACGACACGATAACGTTGAGATAAGAGATTTAGACAAACTTCCGAACTCCTAAAAGTAATGAGTTGTCGTCTATGTACGTCCTCCATCAATTCCTCGGCCAAAGTCTATCAATGATCAAACCGCTAAGTCGGCCCCCGTCTAACCCAGCCTTCGATACACCTCTTTAACAGTAAAACCTAAAAATAAAAATAAGGACTTCACTTGTACAAGGCTTTCTCCTCTTGTACTTATTCTTTCCCTTCTTTTTTTTTTTCTCTTTTTTTCACGTACAAGGATTTCTCTTCTTGTACTTTTTTTTGGTAGTACCCATAGTAATGAGGTACGAGCACGAATTACAAAAACGAGAGTTCATTGACTCCAATCTCACGTTGCTAAGTGCAACTAATAAACATTCTTCGCTTTCGCACATGGAGTTTTAACGTCTCCAAAAATAAAAAGAAAAATTACATAGTATCATATAGAGGGTATTTGAAAATGGGACTAGTAGAGAGTACTCGACTCTTAAGAGTGAAACAAGAAGAGAACAGAGGACAAAACACTTCATAGGTTCTTCACACTTCATTCCCCACAATTACACTATTGTTCGAATGAAAGTCTAAATATCCTAACCAAAGCATCTAACCACGTCAACTTCGTCAAGGTTCCGGTCAATATAAATACACAGGACTCAAATCAACCACAAGCAAGCATGTAAATTATTTTTTTATTTTTAAACCAAAGAGATTCCTCCCCCCCACACTTAAACCATACAATGCCCACATTATATAAAAGGAAAAATCAAACAAAGTATGGAAAAAGGTAAGAGAAATAGAAACTCCCCTGAAATCGTGTTTGTGGTGACGATTCGAACATCCAAGAATGGTTAAAGGGTTGCAAAGGGGAAAGATTCTTGAAATAAAAAGAAACAAAGAAAACAAACAAGAAAAGTAAATGATAAATAGCTTGGGTTGCCTCCCAAGAAACGCTTGTTTAACGTCAATAGCTTGACGCAGTCACATCGCCTAGGAAGAAGGCGGGTCGGTGAGATCATGGGATTCTGCAAACTGAGTGACCCCCGATCCTTCAAAATATGGCTTAACACGATGGCCATTGACTTGAAATCTCTCATTGGTCTTCTCGTTGACCAATCTCACCACTCCATAAGGCATCGCATCCTCAACTAGGTAGGGGCCACTCCATCGCGACTTGAGTTTGCCGGGAAACAATCAGAGATGAGAATTATACTAGGTAGGGGCCAAAAGAAAGATAGTTAACTATGTCAGCAAACCAAGGGGTGGGGTGGGAAGAGACAGCATAAGTCATTTCATAAGGAAATGCATCATTTATAAGACCATGTTCGTTCACATTTCCCCCTACGTCTAAGCGTGACAAATGATCGGCTACTACATTTTCACACCCTATTATATCCTTTATCTCGACATCAAATTCTTGAAGTAAAAGTACCCAATGGATCAAACGCGGATTGCTTTGAGGTTCATGAAAAAGATAACATAGGGCCGCGTGATCACTATGGACAATGACTCGAGAACCAATTATGTAAGGACAAAATTTTTCTAACGAAGTTACCACGGCTAAAAGTTTTTTTTCGGTGGTGGTGTAGTTCCTTTGTGCTTCATTTAAAGTGAGACTTGAATAATAAATCACTCAGAGGAGACCATTCACTCGTTGTTCCAAAACTGCCCCCACAGCATCATTAGAAGCATCACACTTAATTTCTAAAGGAAGGGACCAGTTTGGAGCAACGACCACCGGTGCCGTGGTCAATTTTTCATTGAGTAAGTTAAAAGCTTTAAGACACGACTCATCAAAAACAAACGGCACGTCAAGACCAAGTAAATGACACAGCGGGCGACTAATTTTTGAAAAATCTTTTATAAATCACCTATAAAATCCCGCGTGTCCTAAGAAGATACGAATACTCTTAACGTTCGTGGGAGGTGGTAGATTCTCTATAACATCAACTTTAGCTTTATCCACCTCCAAACCTCTACGAGACACAACATGACCAAGTACTATACCACTCGTCACATAAAATGACTCTTTTCCCAACTCAATGTCAAATTAATCTCAATACATCATTCAAGAACTTTAGACAAATTATTAAGACAAGAGTTAAAAGAAGAGACAAATACCGAGAAATAATCCATGAAGACCTCGAGGATGTCATCAATCATGTCAGTGAAGATCGAAAACATACATCATTGGAAAGTCGTCGGTGCATTGCATAGGCCAAATGGCATCCTTCGAAAGGCGAACGTCATCTTCTTTTGATCCTCAGGGGCTATAGAAACTTGGTAATATCCAGATAGGCCATCATGAAAACAGTAATACTCATGCCCAGCCAATTTATCGAGCAACTGGTCAATGAAAGGGAGGGGAAAATGGTCCTTCCTAGTGACGGCATTCAGCTTCCTATAATCAATATACATACGCCATCCAGTAGTCAAACGTGTTGGGATAATGTCTCTCTTGTCATTCTCTATGATCGTGATGCCCCCCTTTCTCGACACAATATGTACGGGGCTCACCCACTCACAGTCGGGTACTGGGAAAATGATTCCTTCATCATGCAACTTGAATATTTCCTTCTTCACTACCTCCATCAAATTTGGATTTAAGCGGCGTTGGCTATCTGGAACTAGCCTCGCACCTTCCTCCAGCTCAATACGGTGCATGCATGTGGTTGGACTGATACATTTGATGTCCCCCAAGCTCCAGCCGATGGCTCCTTGGTACTTTTTAAGCATAGCGATCAAGGACTCTTCTTCTTTCTTAGATAGTTCGGCGAAAATGATCACGGGTTTCTTCTCGCCTTCTTCAAGATATACGTACTTTAGGTGGTTCGGGAGTGGTTTGAGTTCGGACTTGGGCTCAATATCAGGTCTTTCTTCTCCAAGCTCACATAGGTCGATCATCCCCTCAGAATCATCATCAAGCCAATCGTCTTCTTCAACCATCCATGAATCATCATCTTGGTTGAGAAAATCACACGTAATGGACCTCTCCTCTAAGTCGTCTTGCACGATTGGAGCAATAAGATCCAGAGATGAACATTTGGCGTACATTGATGAGGATGGCGTCGTTTGGAAGTCGTGGATGGAAAAATTTATGGATTCGTCCAAACCAGAGAGTGTCATACTTCCATTCTTCACGTCTATTAGCGTGTTAGTCGTGGCCATGAAGGGTCGGCCCAACAAGATTGTGTGCTCCTGGTTGTTGTCTTCTACATCCAAAATCACAAAATCACAAAATCAACGGGGATAATGAGGGTACCGACTTGTACGAGGACATCCTCGACAATCCCCTTTGGGTACCGAACCGAACGATCAGCCAGCTGGAGTCTCATCTTGGTTGGCTTTAGTGCACCTAAATCAAACTGCTCATAGATGGAAGTAGGCATAATATTAACCCCTGCCCCAAGCTCAAGCATACCCCGGGTCTCTTTTCCATTTCCCAAAGTAATTTTAATACAAAACTCCCGGGGTAGCTTTCCTTAGGGGGAAGGGAATTGCGAAAGATGACGTTCGCCGCATTTGAAAAAAAAAATCTTTTCGTTTTCAAAAAAAATGTCTCTTTTTTGATGCTAAGTCCTTAAAGAACTTCACATATGAAAATTCACATTAACTTTAGATAGCATATTATACAGATCAAAAAATTGCTTATCTTGCTTTTCTGATTGAAGACGGCTTGGATACGGAATGGGAGGCCGGTATGGATTAGCGGATTTGTGAAGAGTTGTCTTAGGCTCAGCCTCCTTGTTATCCTTTTTCGAGGGTTGGCGGTCTTCGTCTTCTCGTCATCCTCCTTGTTTGAGCTTTATTCCTTTCCATACATCTTGGCAGGCGGTTGCGTAGAGTCTTCTTCGGGAAAATCCACGTTATTGTCCATAATTCGTCCACTCCTAAGCACCGTAATGGCTAGTGCTTGCGACGGCTAGCTTGGTAATTTCCCAGAATCATTCTTCCCTATTTGCGCAGTGAGTTGGCCAAGTGTCACCTCAAATTTATCCATCCTCTTCTCAGAGCGTTAGACTGCTGATTCTGTACGTTGAATTACCGACTCAGTGCGTTGTATAAATTGCGTAAACGTGCGCAATGTCTCTTCTAACGTTGGCGAAGCTAGTTCTTGAGTCGGTGGTGGAGGTGCAGGTACAGTTGCTTGTCTTGGCTGCTGTGGCGGGTACTGTGGTCGTTGCAAGGCCGTAACTTGCCCTTGTCCCCATTGCTGCTGATATGGTTGTTGGGGGATAAAGTTGCTTGGTGCATTTTGGTTCGGTGTCTGATTTCCTCCGCCTTGATTGTTCGACCAAGAAAATTTTGGATGGTTCCTCCACCCCGGATTATAAGTTGGCGAGAATGGGTCATTATTGTTTAGGTAACGATTTTGATTCCCTTGTCCGGCTTGATTCGCTTGATAACCTTGAAAGGCTTGTGCTTGTTCATAGGTTTCCTCAGTCTGTCCGAAGGTGGCTTGGCAAAGGTTCGCGCCATGCCCGTACACTCCGAAAATCCCACAAGTTTCCGACTGCATTGGTAATGTGCCTTGAGATCAAAGCGTATTTTGGGACTGTAGCACAGCCACTTGCCTTGTTAACTCAGCAATCCTCTTTGTATCCTCCGTCGATGCTTGCGATACCCCCACCTCATGAATGGCTATTTTCTTCGGTCGCGAGTTCTTTTGTTGTGAGTTGTAACTGATCGACTCGCAAATGTCCCAAACTTCTGTGGCAGTTCGCGACCCAATATCTCCTCTTGCTGCATTGTCAACCATGTGTTGGAAATTATGGTCAAGCCCATCGTAGAAGAATTGGTTGACGAGCTCAGGTGGGTAGTGATGATGTGGACATTGCACCAACAGCCCCTTGAAACACTCCCATGCTTCGTGAAATGTCTCCCCATTCGTCTGATTGAATGAAGCTATCTTTACTCGGAGGTGGGCTGTCATCTGGTTCGAATAATACTTTGCCATAAAGCGGTCGTACACCATATCCCAGTTCGTAAGAGAGTCGGGCTCCAATGACAAAAGCCAATCCTCAGCTCGGTCCTTCAACGTGTATGGAAAACATCTCATCTTCAATTGTTCTTCTTGAAGGCCTTGGAGTGGAAATGTTTGGATCACCGAGTAAAATTTCCGCATGAAGGTAATCGGGTCTTCGTTCGGTAGCCCATAGAAAGAGGGCGAGAGACTGAAATGATTGGATTTGAGCTCATAATCTCGGGCTGTAGGGCCCAAGCTTATGTGATTAACGCATATTTGTGGTGATTTCTCTTAGTATTTTAGTTCATTTTTATTATTGTTTTCGGGATAAGTTGGATAGTTTAAGCTTAAATTCGTATATTTGTATTGCCAACCCATTTTATCACTTTTTGATCTATATTGATGCAATTAGGTGGTATTTTGTTGTTTTTCACCTTATAGCTAAGTAACCGGAAGAGTTCAGCACGTAAAAGATGAAATATGATGATCGAGAGTCAAAGATCGAGCTTTCCAGTGAAGAAGTAGCAAGAATTTGAAGCTGACAGACTTTCTATAGCGGTTATTTTTCTGGAATCGTTATAGTATCCTTGAAGGACAGATGCGCTGACGGTAGCTTTCTATAACGGTTACTACAGATACCTTATCGTTAGCACTGCTGTTAAAAAGGCCCAGAACCGACATAAGCCCAAAATCATCTCAAAACTATAAATACCCCCATAATTCGGATTTCAAGCATACTTAAGCATAGTTTAGGTTACTTTTCCTACTTTTTACTTTTCCTAGGGTTTCTAAGGCCTCTTAGGGGCTGACAACCCCGATGAGTGCCGAGTTGTTTTCTTAGTTACTCTCCATATTTCTTAGTTTCAAATTCTTAGTTTTAGATTAGCTTCTAGATAGTGTAGATTAATATTAGTTCGTAAATTTCTACACCAAAACGCTGCGGATCTTCTTAGTTTAATTAGTAAGTAATTATTTCTTTCGCTTTTAATTTAGTTACATGCTTTTAATTAGTTTAAATAATAATTATTCTTTCCATGACGAATCTTTCTTGTGATTTTGTTGGGTTTATTATGTTGATTATAATCTTAGTTTAGTTAATTATTGCTTCCATGATGAAACGTTCTTGTGATTGTGTTGAGTTTGAGATGTTGAGTTTGTTGATTGTTTTTGGCTAGATCTAATGGGTCTAGAGCCTAGATTCATTTAGAACCATCAATTGGGGATACCCAAGCGATCGTGGAGACGAATCGAAGCTCTAGAACCCTAGTTTTCTTAATTGTTTAATAAAATCAATTAATTTATAAATAAATTTTAGATCCAATTTCTCTTAGTTAAATTAATCTTAGGTTTTTAGATAATTAATTCTTAGTTTAAATAATCTCTAGATTTAATTTATTAGGTTATAAACAAATTAATATTTAGATTTAATTTATTGCTCTTAGTTTAATTAATTTTTAGTTCTTAAGATTCTCAAACAAAACCCCAACCGTGTGTTATATTTCTTATTTTTTTATTCATGAACAACAAACACAAAACGAACTTCCGAGCCTAGTTTTCCTTGAGAGACGATTCGGTTCAACTTACCAACCTACACGCGATCCCGTACTCTTGCGGGCGAGCTTTTAAAAATTTGACAAATCTTTATAAGTAGGTACACAAAAGTTCGAATTAGTATGCATGACGTAGCCGGTCTAATTACGGGGCAAGCAAATTTGCGCACACATGCTGGTTGAGGCTCTTGTTGCTAGTAGTACGCATTGGGTGGCATATATGGCCTTTGCGCTTGATGAGCTTGATGGAATTATGGCGGAGGTTGGTATAGTATGGTGGTTGCTGCTGAATGTACGGTGGATTGTTGTAAAGTTGTTGGTTGGGAAGCTCCGGATTTGGGTTGGCGGGCAGTGGCTGTATGAAAGGTGGATTTGGGTCCTCGTTTTGGTTCGACCCACCATTTTGTTCATTTAGATCATTCGGATTGATTGGAGGTGTCCCGGTAGGATCCATTGGTGACTCGTTCGTTGAGTTTTCTCGAGAACTTTCCCCAAAATTTCGGTCGACTTTAGCTCTCGCTCTAGTAATCCAATTAATGTTGTCGATGAACAGAAAGAGTTCTCCACCCAAAGACCTACGCCCTAGCATACACTAAACAAACGATCAAATGATTCGAGACAAAAGAGCAAAATTTAAAATAAACTAAATAAACTAAACACGAACAAATATTGTTAAAACCTATTTCACTCCCCGGAAACAGCGCCAAAATTTTGAATCAAACTTTTTTGCACCTATTTTTTTTATATTTTAAAATGAAAAGCTCATCTACAAGAGAACGGAGCTATTGTAGGTGATAAGTTGGACACGAGTTGATCTCTCGAGGATTGAAATTCGAAGTTTTCAACGTTTGTTTAGTCACAAAAATTTAAAACACACGATCATGTTTCTTGGTTTTTGTTTTTGAAAAATATCAACTATGAATTAAAACGCAAGAACTAAAAACTCAAAAACTGAAATTAAAGCACTGAATTAATTAACTCTAAATTATTAACTAAACTTGAAAGCATAAAATTAACCAAATTAAAAACCTAGATTTAATTATTAATTAATTAATTAATTAAAAACTCAATTAAAATTTAAATCAAAGCAAGAACTCAATAATAAAAATAAAACGCAACAACATATAAATTCAGGAACTCAAATGATTAACCTAAACGAATCTAAAAGCATGCATGAAAATCAACGAACATGAATAAACGGGAAACTTGAAACTTAAAAACGAGTAAAACATGAAAACTAAATTGTATGAACTTCATAAACCAATCTAAGTTACCAACTTAAACATATAAATCATAAAAACTGATTAAAAACAGAAAATAATAACTTATAACGTTTATCAAATTCGAAATCCGAAAATGAACTCAAGAACTCGAACATGAAAACTATGACGAAAGCTTGAGAAAACACAAAAAAGGAATAGAAAAATTATTAAACGTAGTAGATGTAGTAAGTTCTTCGAGTTATCCAGAAACACGCTGAAAAATGGACGGAAATGGGTTGGCGACGTCGAACGGGCTCCAAAATGCATTTTCATCGAATCCTTCGATCTCCTCGTCGTTCTCCGCGTTTTGATGTTAAAATCTGAATCTAAACCCTAGGATTATGTCTTTGGTAAGTTTTTAGGGTTGGTAGCATGCCTGGAGCTCAGATTATAAGTGGGTATTTATAGATTTCGCGTATCTTGGGCCGCAAGTCTGAGAAATCTATTCTGGGCCCCGTTAACGATTGGGTTAACGATTAGGACTATCGATAAGGTAGCAGGCACATAACCATTATAGAATAGTTAGCGGTTGGTAGCTACCGCTAAGTCTTTATTTCAACATTCTGGTCGTTAACATCGGTTGTCAGTAACCGTTAAGGGTTAACGGTAACAGCTAGCGGTTAGGAGTGACCGCTAAGTTATCGTTAGTCCAGAAGCATAATCGTTATAGTATGTCTGCCAGCTCAAATTCTTGCTACTTTTTCACCGGAAAGCTCGATCTTCTCGTCATTCCAATTCCTCAACTCGAGCACCCTTAAATGCGTCCTTTTGCTAACATTCTTCAGCTTGTTCTACTACTGATAAAGAAAATTTAGCGTAATTAAGTTGCAATCTCCGAAATTAAGCGAAAAACAAAATAAATGAGAAAAAAACACGAAATACTAAAAAGAAGAAAAATACGAATAAAAGAACCCAAAAAACCATAAAATCACACAACTTATAATGTAAAAATATACGAAAAACACACACAAAAATACTCAAATCATGAACTAATGTGTTTATTTGAAATCATACTAGAACTTCAAAAGGTTTTTAGATCTTTATGACTACACTACTAATCGCAAACCTCTTGGTCGTGTTAATTAGAGTATTTTGTGTTAGAAGTCTATTGATAAACCTATTGAGTCATGATTTATCAAACTTGTAGTTTTGAAAGGTTGTCAATCAATCGCAACTTTGAGAAACACAAATGTGTAAACACTCTTGAACTAATGAAATCAAAACACGAAAATAAACAAAGGGATCATACTTGTATCGAAGAATTATAAAGAAGTTATTCAATCATTATTCATACCAAACACATGAATAAATTTAGACATGTTCATAATTTCATTGAGAAAATTCATCGAACACCTATCAATCATAATGAAAACAAAGATAGAGATAATCGTATGGTTGTTGTGGATCTTTGCTTCCAAGTATTTTTCCTTTTTAAGCACTCTAACTCTCAAACTCGTAAAACCTAGACTAACTATGGTGGATGTAGATACAAAGCTTGAAAGAATGTTGTGTGTTATCCCATGATATCAGACTTGATGTTTTAGGCGTCTTTTATAGTATAAAATCAAATCTTGGCCATTAATTCTGATTTGGATCATTTTTTAATGGTTTTGACCTATTAGAGACCCGACATAAATAGTTAATGGGGCCTCTAATAATCACCGTGGAAACAATACACGGTGGCAATTTGAGAATCGACTGCTACTCGAGTCGTCAATGGTTGCCGCATAATCAAGGCACAGTAGCGACCACACTATTAACAGCTAATAGGATCGATAGTGAATTTTCAGGCTCCGTTGACTTGTGGACTACGTGGGGTGGCCCTGGTTGTGACTTAATGGATTTTTTTTTCTTCTTTATTTTTGGCCCAAATCATCATTCTTGTGTCCAATAAGCTCCAATTTTTACAAAAACATTCAAAGCACGTATTAACATTTAAATAATATAACATAAAGCTAAAAATATTATAAAATAACAACCAATAATTAAAACCTGACTAAATACGTCCCAAAATATGCTTACAAATCGTGTTTGTCATACCTCCATTCTTCCCAGTAAAAAACGTACCATCAAAAGCTACATGGGGCCTAATATTACCCATAAACCCTTGGATTGATGAATCGAGTACTAAGAAACAAAATAGAATGACCATCATCATTTCTCTCAATTTCTGAGATCGTGTCGGGACTAAATTCCTTCAATCAATGGAAGTACGCGAGAAGTTTTTGCAAATGACTCACTGGCTGTTCCCATGACAAGAGATAATTCTCTTTCCCTAGCTCTCCAGGCTTTTTCGTAAGTTATCTCAACATTAAGTTCAGCTTTAGCTTCAGAAACAACGACACGAGGGGGGGGAACATGTGTTGGACTCATGTATTTTTTCTTCATAAGTTCAGTCAGCACCTTAGCTGTGCCATTTCAATGTCTATGATCCATATACTCGACCGAGTATATATGGATATTGTAGTATCTCTTCACGGCCCATAACTCACCCAACAACAATAAACTTGCACGTATCCGCCATTTGCAACTTTTATCAACACACATATACACACACTAATAAATCTCCTAGAATCAACCTTCGTCGACTTGATCTCTCTATTTTTCTTGATTGATACAATTTTTATATGTCGAACTAGCTCTTCCCTACTATTAAAAACCTGATTCAATTTAAGATCATCGTTAACTGATAGGGAATTACATGCAGTATTAGAGCTAATAGAATTGTTGCATACATGACTACAATCAGTTGTAATATGGGTTTCTGGAGACTCACACTTACGCTTTTCTCCACTCAGTCTAAACTAATTTTCATCATTACCTTCACGAACCATTCAATTTATTCAAATCAGCGGCTTCAGTTAGCGGCACAAAAGTAGTGTTATGATCTTATGCAGATTGTGCGAGTTCGTTTGCATCTCGCATGGCCTGAGAATGCGACTCAAACATGGGCTCATCCCATGCATCTTCATCTCCAAAAAAGAATCTATCTCATTCTCATCTTCATCCACTACTACAGATTACACATTCACATCGGTCCTTTTGCACTTTTAACGTCGGTTTTTGAACCGACGTAATAGCCATCAACATTAAAAGTCACATCGGTTTTTAAAAAACTGATGTCAAAAGCTGTGACATTTCACGAAGGTTATTTGTAAATCCGAAGTGGAAAGTGTCTTTTCACATCGGATTATAAAAATTACCGACGTGAAAGATGTGACATTTCACATCGGTTTTTACAAATAACCGGTGTGGAAAGTCACATCTTGTCACATTGGTTTTGTGAAAACTGATGTGGTTACATAAGGGGTTTTTTTAAAAAAAAACAGCCGTGTTTATTTAACCATCCCACCTAATAAATAAATTATGATATTTTCATATATTATTTAGGAACTATAAAAAAAATTCAAAAGAATTCATGCAACACAATGAACAAAACAATAAGTTTTAGTATAATTTTAGTATCCTACAAATGTAACATGTTTTTACGTAGGAACATATGTTCAAATGTACACAACCACTGGGTAGAGCTTCCAATTCACTTCTTCGCTTGTAAATTACCTGAAAAGCCGCAACTGGAGAACAGCTAACCAGCGTTGTGCTCCAAAGGCCATGCCACTATTCACAAGATGGTTGAAAATTTGATGAATAAGACCATCCTCAACCTCAGCATGTTCAACCCAAGTGACTTAAATTTTGAAATAACATCTCAAACTGATTAATCATTGTCTGGGTTTATTAAATAAATATTATATTTTTTATTCAAAGTTGAAAAAATATTATAGAAAAAAAATAAATTGAAAATTTAGGTCGGGACGCCACTCCGAGTGGCGTCTCGCCTGTGGGAAAATTGCGGGACGCCACTCGGAGTGGCGTCTCGGACCAATTTAAAAAAAAAAAGTTTCGGGGCAGATTTTAAAAAAAAATTGGGGGAGTGGGACGCCACTCCGACTGGCGGTCCCGAGGTCGAATTGAAAAAAAAAAGTAGGAGAGCGGACGCCAGTCAGAGTGGCGCCCGGGGCGAAAATGAAAAAACCCAATATTAATGATAATGTTTTTTGGAATATACTCTCTCCTCTGGTTCTATTTCTATGACGTTTTAGCATCTAAAAGTTGTTTCAATTAAATGTCGTTTTACTTAAAAATTTTATTTTATTTCCACAAGTACCCTCCTCTCTCATCTTTATGAATAATTATATATCTAATCAATCGCTTCCACTTCCCCATGTTAATTATATTTATATGGTTTTTTTTTTAATATTTATCAAAAGACTTATGGTTCATTTTATTTGTAGAATATTTATTCTTTGTTTTTTTAGAATATTCATCAAAAATACTTATAAATTAACTGAATTTGTGGTTGAGATAAAATCCTCTTCTCGGTTATTATTTTTATGTTATTATTTTTATTTACAGTGTGCTTAAAATATTTTGAAGTTTGGGAAGAAGGTTTGCTCCAAAAATCCTCTTCTCGATTTTATCTCAACCACAAATTCAGTTAATTTATAAGTATTTTTAATGAATATTCTATAAAAATAAATGAACCATATTTTTCTAAAGAAAAATGAACCATATTTTTGATGAATATTCTAAAAAAATTAAACAACAAATAAGTTTGATGAATATTCTAAAAAAACAAAGAACCATATTTTGATAAACATTCTACAAATAAAATGAACCATAACTTGTTTTGATAAATATTAAAAAAAAAGAACCATATAAATATACATGTACCCATAAATTAGGCTAAGAAGAAAAAGAAAATGGAAATGATGATTGATCGGATAAAGTAATTAACATGGGGAAAGTGGAAGCGATTGATTAGATATATAATTGATTAGATATATAATTATTCATAAAGATGAAGAGAGGGAGGGTACTTGTGGAAAAAAAAAACGTGAAAATAGAACCAGAAGGAGTATATTCCAAAAAAACACTATCATTAATATTGAGTTTTTTCATTTTTGCCCGGGACGCCAACACTATCATTTATATTGAGTTTTTTCATTTTTGCCCCGGGACGCCACTCTGACTGGCGTCCCGCTCTCCTACTTTTTTTTTTTCAATTCGACCTCGGGACGCCAGTCGGAGTGGCGTCCTGCTCCCCCAAGTTTTTTTTTTTATATATAATTCTGCCCCGAAATTTTTTTTTAAATTGGTCTGAGACGCCACTCCGAGTGGCGTCCCGCAATTTTTCCACAGGCGAGACGCCACTCGGAGTGGCGTCCCGACCTAAATTTTCAATTTATTTTTTTTCTGTAATATTTTTTCAATTTTGAATAAAAAATACAATATTTATTTAATAAACCCTCATTGTCTTGTCTTGCTAAGTAAAAGTTATACTTGCAATCAATGTTCTAAAAATCGCTAGGCGGCCGCTAGGCGCCAGACCAGCGCCTAGGTAGGGCCTAGGCGGGGCCTAGAATTTGAGAATAAATACCCTACATCCAACATTTAATAGTTCAACATACACAATAAAGTTTATGACAATTCAAAAAAAAAAAGTAATGATCACAAGTTCTAAACCATTGTTCAATTAAAAGTTCAAAACAATATAAATCCATAGCACACATTACAAAATTAAAATAACTAAATAAGTACCATTTAAGCATTAGAAACAACTAATAAATATAACATAAGTACTAACTAGCAACACCACATTTAAGGATGCTTCAGGATTAATGGATGTAGCAAATTTGTCAATTGGACCAAGAGAACGGGATGGCCTTAAGCTTAGTGACTCTCTCAACTCATCTTCTTCTTCTTCAAGAGACTCAATTCCCAACCCCTTAATATTTACAGATGATATCAAATCTTCTTCGTGTTGTTTCAACTTTGTCTTCTTGGCTTTTGCTTCATTAATGGCATTTCTACATTTAGCTTGATCTTCACTTGAAGCTCTCATACAAGGAACGACATTGCCTTGAATTCTAGCTATGTGCTCCTTCAATCTACGAATACCCCCAGACATAACCTTGCCGCAAAACTTGCATTTTACCTTGTCTAAGTTGGTTGGATTAGTTAAGATGCCATATTCCCAACCAACATCATTTGATTTTCGTTTAATATGAGACTCGCTCTCAGATGAAGGTCGAGATTCACATGGATTGCTACCGGTTGCCGAATTKCTAGAAGCTTCCATTGAGTACCTACACAACAAGTGAATATGGTAACTATCAATTTGTGTGGTCTTAGCTCGGCTATGACATGCTTCACTTTTAAAGTAAACAAGATCAAACAATGATAATTGAACTAATAACATAAATAATCAATATAGTTTGAAGCTAATTTATACTATAAATATATGTTGATATTTGTTAAGCTAATACTTAAATAACTATTCTAATGAGTTAAGATTCATTTATAATCTTATTAATTAGATTTCTAGGCTTCATTAAGGATGCTTCAGCTGGCATTAATTAAATAAATTTAAATACATCAACTTTCTTGATACGRAAACCACATCAATTAATAAGGATTCAAAATTTCCTTTGAAAAAGAAAAAAAATGCTCTTTGATCTTCAAACTTATCTACTACCACCAAGCTACTTACCATACTAATCACAAACAAACTACAAATTGTGAAAACTATGATTCGCAAGGGCTTGAATACAAATTTTTCTTTGTRTAYTTTCATCGAACACCTTGAATACATGTAGATAACAAGTATTTATATTTTCTCAATTTCTTCTTGTTAATAATAACAATCATCTCCATCTCCTCAAATCAACATCCAATYCAAACAATACAAATTTAGTAGTTCATTTATACTATACTTTATATTTATTTCATAACCAACAAAATCGAAAATCTAAAAAAAAAAATGAAATAGAAATACATACCAGGCTGTGTGGGGAGGGGAGCTGAGGAGGGCGGCGGCGCACGGCGGCGCAGGGACGTGGCGGTGTCAGCGCCGGTGGGAAGAGGCGACAGTCAGTTTGTTTGGCCTTTCTGTTCTACTTCCTTCCGCCTTTCTGTGTTTGTTTTGTTTTGGTTTTGTTTTGTTGTCTCAAGCTTCTGCCCAAACTACCAGCCGCCCGTAACAATTAATTTTAAAAAGCATTACCAATGAAACGACGTCGTTTTGACTTTAAAAAAAAAAATTAAAAGCATGGCGCCTAGGCGCTGATTGGGCGCCGAGGGGCGCCTAGGCGGCGCCGAGAGCCTCCAGCGCCTTTTCCCCCCGATTTCTGAAAATCGTCGGCGGTTCAGGACCGCCGAGCGCCTAGGCCGATTTTTAGAACACTGCTTGCAATTACTAACCTAATAAATAAATTTAACAAACGATTCCATGCCTGGCATATAAATAATTTTAAACAGAACAATATTTAAAAGAAGGAACATCTTAAGATTGCTACAATAGTTTAAATTCATCGCAGTCAAAATAGACATATCATTTAACAAAAAGCATCATCCATTTTAATAAAACTAACAATATGATCACATATATATAAATATTCTAGCGGAAAATATGCACTAAGTACATTTTACAAAATCCAAGTATTTAATCAAAATTTTAATATATTTCTAAAAATTTACATAGATGTACTATTCTAATTGTAAAATCTTGTAACTATTCAACTTTTATACTTGTACATCTACAAGACTAACTAGAACATCACGAGCTATATATATATATATATATATATATATATATATATATATATATATATATATATATGTGATCATATTGTTAGTTTTATTAAAATGGATGATGCTTTTTGTTAAATGATATGTCTATTTTGACTGCGATGAATTTAAACTATTGTAGCAATTCTTAAGATGTTCCTTCTTTTAAATATTGTTCTGTTTAAAATTATTTATATGCCAGGCATGGAATCGTTTGTTAAATTTATTTATTAGGTTAGTAATTGCAAGCAGTGTTCTAAAAATCGGCCTAGGCGCTCGGCGGTCCTGAACCGCCGACGATTTTCAGAAATCGGGGGGAAAAGGCGCTGGAGGCTCTCGGCGCCGCCTAGGCGCCCCTCGGCGCCCAATCAGCGCCTAGGCGCCATGCTTTTAATTTTTTTTTTTAAAGTCAAAAACGACGTCGTTTCATTGGTAATGCTTTTTTAAAATTAATTGTTACGGGCGGCTGGTAGTTTGGGCAGAAGCTTGAGACAACAAAACAAAACCAAAACAAAACAAACACAGAAAGGCGGAAGGAAGTAGAACAGAAAGGCCAAACAAACTGACTGTCGCCTCTTCCCACCGGCGCTGACACCGCCACGTCCCTGCGCGCCGTGCGCCGCCGCCCTCCTCAGCTCCCCTCCCCACACAGCCTGGTATGTATTTCTATTTCATTTTTTTTTTTTAGATTTTCGATTTTGTTGGTTATGAAATAAATATAAAGTATAGTATAAATGAACTACTAAATTTGTATTGTTTGGATTGGATGTTGATTTGAGGAGATGGAGATGATTGTTATTATTAACAAGAAGAAATTGAGAAAATATAAATACTTGTTATCTACATGTATTCAAGGTGTTCGATGAAAATACACAAAGAAAAATTTGTATTCAAGCCCTTGCGAATCATAGTTTTCACAATTTGTAGTTTGTTTGTGATTAGTATGGTAAGTAGCTTGGTGGTAGTAGATAAGTTTGAAGATCAAAGAGCATTTTTTTTCTTTTTCAAAGGAAATTTTGAATCCTTATTAATTGATGTGGTTTTCGTATCAAGAAAGTTGATGTATTTAAATTTATTTAATTAATGCCAGCTGAAGCATCCTTAATGAAGCCTAGAAATCTAATTAATAAGATTATAAATGAATCTTAGCTCATTAGAATAGTTATTTAAGTATTAGCTTAACAAATATCAACATATATTTATAGTATAAATTAGCTTCAAACTATATTGATTATTTATGTTATTAGTTCAATTATCATTGTTTGATCTTGTTTACTTTAAAAGTGAAGCACGTCATAGCCGAGCTAAGACCACACAAATTGATAGTTACCATATTCACTTGTTGTGTAGGTACTCAATGGAAGCTTCTAGCAATTCGGCAACCGGTAGCAATCCATGTGAATCTCGACCTTCATCTGAGAGCGAGTCTCATCTTAAACGAAAATCAAATGATGTTGGTTGGGAATATGGCATCTTAAATTTAAGATGCCATATTCCCAACCAACATCATTTGATTTTCGTTTAAGATGAGACTCGCTCTCAGATGAAGGTCGAGATTCACATGGATTGCTACCGGTTGCCGAATTGCTAGAAGCTTCCATTGAGTACCTACACAACAAGTGAATATGGTAACTATCAATTTGTGTGGTCTTAGCTCGGCTATGACGTGCTTCACTTTTAAAGTAAACAAGATCAAACAATGATAATTGAACTAATAACATAAATAATCAATATAGTTTGAAGCTAATTTATACTATAAATATATGTTGATATTTGTTAAGCTAATACTTAAATAACTATTCTAATGAGCTAAGATTCATTTATAATCTTATTAATTAGATTTCTAGGCTTCATTAAGGATGCTTCAGCTGGCATTAATTAAATAAATTTAAATACATCAACTTTCTTGATACGAAAACCACATCAATTAATAAGGATTCAAAATTTCCTTTGAAAAAGAAAAAAAATGCTCTTTGATCTTCAAACTTATCTACTACCACCAAGCTACTTACCATACTAATCACAAACAAACTACAAATTGTGAAAACTATGATTCGCAAGGGCTTGAATACAAATTTTTCTTTGTGTACTTTCATCGAACACCTTGAATACATGTAGATAACAAGTATTTATATTTTCTCAATTTCTTCTTGTTAATAATAACAATCATCTCCATCTCCTCAAATCAACATCCAATCCAAACAATACAAATTTAGTAGTTCATTTATACTATACTTTATATTTATTTCATAACCAACAAAATCGAAAATCTAAAAAAAAAAAACTGAAATAGAAATACATACCAGGCTGTGTGGGGAGGGGAGCTGAGGAGGGCGGCGGCGCACGGCGCGCAGGGACGTGGCGGTGTCAGCGCCGGTGGGAAGAGGCGACAGTCAGTTTGTTTGGCCTTTCTGTTCTACTTCCTTCCGCCTTTCTGTGTTTGTTTTGTTTTGGTTTTGTTTTGTTGTCTCAAGCTTCTGCCCAAACTACCAGCCGCCCGTAACAATTAATTTTAAAAAAGCATTACCAATGAAACGACGTCGTTTTTGACTTTAAAAAAAAAAATTAAAAGCATGGCGCCTAGGCGCTGATTGGGCGCCGAGGGGCGCCTAGGCGGCGCCGAGAGCCTCCAGCGCCTTTTCCCCCCGATTTCTGAAAATCGTCGGCGGTTCAGGACCGCCGAGCGCCTAGGCCGATTTTTAGAACACTGCTTGCAATTACTAACCTAATAAATAAATTTAACAAACGATTCCATGCCTGGCATATAAATAATTTTAAACAGAACAATATTTAAAAGAAGGAACATCTTAAGATTGCTACAATAGTTTAAATTCATCGCAGTCAAAATAGACATATCATTTAACAAAAAGCATCATCCATTTTAATAAAACTAACAATATGATCACATATATATATATATATATATATATATATATATATATATATATATATATATATATA
>BMAC01000023.1:652092-680493 GCA_014905375.1 Phtheirospermum japonicum | reverse complement strand
GCTAATTCCAACCAACTTAGACAAGGTAAAATGCAAGTTATGCGGGCAAGGTTATGTCTGGGGGTGTTCGTAGATTGAAGGAGCACATAGCTAGAATTCAAGGCAATGTCGTTCCTTGTATGAGAGCTTCAAGTGAAGATCAAGCTAAATGTAGAAATGCCATTAATGAAGCAAAAGCCAAGAAGACAAAGTTGAAACAACACGAAGAAGCTTTGATATCATCTGTAAATATTAAGGGGTTGGGAATTGAGTCTCTTGAAGAAGAAGAAGATGAGTTGAGAGAGTCACTAAGCTCAAGGCCATCCCGTTCTCTTGGTCCAATTGAACAAATTTGCTACATCCATTAATCCTGAAGCATCCTTAAATGTGGCAAAGACAGTGCGTGAACAAAACATAAATGATGCCCTTTGGAAAGAAAGATCTAATACGGTGAAAAATTATTTTGCCGATTGGGTTTATGAAGCCGGCATATCTTTCAATGCATTTGATCTTGAAAGTTTTAGGCTATTTACTGAAGCAGTCGGTCAATTTGGACCAAAGTGGAAACCTCCGAGCCAATACGAAATAAGAGAGCCTTTGTTGAAAAAAGCGGTCGAGAGAACCAAAGCCAAAGTTAAGCCACATGAAGATGCATGGAGACAAAATGGTTGCTCGCTTATGACTGATGCTTGGAGTGACAGAAAGAGAAGAAGCATCATGAACTTGTGTGTTAATTCGAAAGCAGGTACAATATTTCTTTCTTCTAAGGAATCGTCCGATGTAGCACACACGAGTGAAATGATTTACGAGTATGTTAATCAATGTATTGAGCAAATTGGGCCTGAGAATGTCGTTTCAAGTAGTGACTGATAATGCTTCAAAACAATATGGGAGCTGCAAAATTATTACTGTTAAAATTAGAAGGTCTATGGTTTCAAAAATAAGGACTAGATTTTGTGATGTTGTTAATTAATGTTAACAACACTGGTTAACAACATCAACTAAATAACACCAGGTTATGCAGCGGATATTTAAAAAGAGAACACGATTAAACAAAATCAGTTCACAAGTAAATACTTGTGAACTTGGGTGTACAAACCCGTAAACTATATTACTTTCGATTCACGTTCAATACACAATTATAAAGTAATATATGAAAACTAAATATCAAGAAACTTGATACTAAATACTTGTTGCCGGAATGGCAAGATCTTTCTTCGTCGGTTACGCAACTTCAAAGATCTTGTTTATCACGATCGTTGGCTCCAAGTAGTATGTCGTGTTCTTCCTTCCTTGAGCGTCTTCTTGCGTCGGCGCGTCTTGCGTTCTTCTCCTCAAGAAAACCGTGCGTCAATCTCTAATAAAAAACCGTGAATCAAGTGTAGGATTACTTGTGTCTTAAATAGACAACTAAGAATCCTAAACTTGGTAAAATCCTAAAAACAAATCCTAAACACAATCTAGGAATAATTAAAGTCTTGTGCATAAACTAGGAAACATAAAATTGTCCTAAATCTAGTTCCCTAATTTATTTTGTGCCCAAGAAAGGCAAATAACAAAATAGGAATTATTGCCAAGAATAAATTCCTCAACAATCTCCCCCTTTTGCCTTTCTGGACAAAACACTAAGACGCAAACACAAATGAAAATACTAACTCCCCCTAAGACAGAAAACTCCCCCTAAATAAAACACCCAATGTTGTTAACATGCAACCAATATATATATATTCTAGCAAAAAATACTAGTACATTTTACAAAATTCAAGTATTTAATCAATTTTTTATTACAACTCTTGTTTTTACGTGGACTTCAAAAAACTGAGCACCGGTAAAAATTAATAAATTCTATCGTGGACAGACATATATATGTAATGTATATATTAAAATAAAAACTATATATATTCAAATATGAACAACATATATACTTATTTAACAAACTCAAAGCAAACAGTTGATAATAGGAATTAGTAATCAATGTTTTATTCATTAGAAATAGTTTATGAGAAATGTATGATTAGAAAAAAGAAGACTTAAGATAGGCTCAAATGCAGCACGATTCTCCTCATTACGAGGGAAACCATCAATGAGGATTTGTCATTTCCACTATTTTCCATTACTCGTTGGAGAAGCATAATCGTTACCTCTAAAGGGACAATTTTGCCATTCTGAATCTTGTTCTTAATCATTGTCCTATATACCATGAGACAACAACAAAAACAACAACAACAAAAAAAAGTGAATATATCTTATTATATCGATGATTATATATCTTGTAGTATATTTCGGGTGATTATGTAAATTGGGTTAGACTCCACTGATAATATTTTTAATTATCTCAAAACAATAGACACTTGTACCCATTTTCAGAACTAGAGTCAAATATTGTCTATATTTAAAAGATTACTTATAATAAAATACTATATTATTCCAAAAAAAATGAAGAAAAATAGAAGAATCTGAATTAGTGAATAATTGAACAAGTCTTTCATACTACGATAAAAATAGAATAATTGAATTAGTCTGCATTTTGGCCTTAAATAATTAATCATCCTACCAGCTCAGCCTCTCCCTCTCAGCATTACACACCATATATGCTCACTTTCAAATTCCAAACTGCACACATACATACTATATATAAGAACAAGACCTCAGCTGTAAAGAACAATAAGAGTTTGTCTAATTTAAAAAAAAATAAAAATGGACAATTTCAAATATTATCTTCCTATCTTTATTCTCCATTTATCATACGCTACAGCCTTCAACATATGAAATGTTCTATTTTCCAAAGGCTTTAGCCCTCTTTTTGGCAAATCAAATATCGTCACCTCATCTAATGATCAATCTGTTCAACTTCATCTCAATCAATACACAGGCATATTGTTGTTGTCGTTGTTGTTGTTAATGTGGGTGTAATCAGTTCAAATTAAAGTTTAATTATTGTTTAATCTTATTCTTAATACAGGATCAGGCTTTCAATCCTCAGACCTTTACAACCACGGCTTTTTTAGCGCTAAAATCAAGCTACCATCGGATTACACAGCTGGCATCGTCGTTGCCTTTTACGAACGTCACATAAATAACCAAATCAAAATCCACCAAATTATATAGTCAAATTAAATAAATAATTATATTAAATAATTGCAGACGACAAATGGAGACTTGTTTCGCAGGGCGCACGACGAATTGGATTTCGAGTTCTTGGGCAACATAAGGGGGAAAGCATGGAGATTTCAGACAAATATGTATGGAAATGGAAGCACAAACAGAGGGAGAGAAGAGAGATATTGCCTTTGGTTTGACCCTTCTAAAGAGTTCCACAGTTACAGCATACTATAGAACAACTCCTAAAATGGTACCTACATAAAAACCATATCTCTTAATTGAATGAATGTATTAATTATACTTTAACAACAAAACAGGTAGCAGAACGACTTATAGCTTGTGTTCGTGAGTTGTCCAGTCAGCATCTGCAGATGTCCTTCTTTATTAACTTTTACGAACAAGATATTCTAAAGCAGGCTACAGAGTCCACTCTCCGATATCGACGTGGTGTGTGGTTAGCAAAAACTTTATATTATTATTACTACTAGTACCAACTACATAATAATATAATTATCACTATATAAACAAGAGAATCAATATCCATCCTGGATGGAGTCCCGATAGCCATTAAAGATGAAATCGACTGCATGCCGTATTCAACAACAGGTTACTATTATATATACAATTTTTAGTATTATATAGTAGCTAGTGTATTTGAGTGTTCATATATATATGTAGGAGGCACAAAGTGGATGCACAAAGTAAGAGAATGTAAAAACAATGCATGTTGAGTTAGTCGCCTCAGATCGTGTGGGGCCGTTATAGTCGGCAAAACAAATATGCATGAACTTGGGGCCGGAAATAGCAGAATAAATCCTCATTATGGGTGTGAATTTTGATTTTATTTAAAAAAATCAGTCCTTTCAAACATAGCAAATACATAAGAACACAATTAATAGAACCATCCATATATTTCATCATTAATAGTCCTGAGGCTATTAATTTAACAAACAACTGGAAGCATATAAGGACTGCTATACAGAAATGACTGCACGAATTTCATGGTATACAGAGGAAAATGAGAGTTAAGATCACAATGTGCCCTTTTTATTTTATTTAATTGGGTTTTATTTCTTGATAAGGTGTATTTGTGGTCATCTGTTGTAAATATCATGAGAAACATATCCACTATACAACTAGCAACGGGAAGAAATAAAATGCATGTGCAACTATATGACCACAACCACAAGCGATGGTGTACATATAACCTAAGGATGTTAAATCGTCTAATCAGACAACAAATGCACACAAAGAAAGGCATATGAAGTTTTACCAAGTGGCAAGCATCTTGCCATCATATGAAATCGAATACCCCGAAAGCGGCCGATCGTCACCCTATCTCACTGCACTCCAACCCCAGATACGCCGCCTGCTTCAGAGACCAATCCACTTCAGCATCCAAATCCTCATCCGGATCGTCCTTTTTCCTCTTTGCCCGATCGAGCCGCCTCGCTGACCTCACAAGTGAATACCTCACAATCTCCCGAGGGGCTTCCAACAAAGCCTGTGATCATGCGGTGTAAACGGGTACTGAATATCCTCTTTGGTCTCCAAAGGGCCTGCCATGGCCGCAGCCTCTTCGTCCTCGTGGGCCTTCATCAGCTTCTCCAACTAACCCTCGGAGTCGAGATTGGGAGAGAGAGAGAGAGAGAGCAGAGTGAATTTGGTAATAAGTGGATGATGGGCGGGTTTATTATTTATTTTTGTATTTTTTTAATAAAAAAGAATTTCATCGGTTATTTCAAAACTGACGTGAAATATTTAAATGACGTCGAGTTTTAATGAACAGACGTGGAAACATCACACATCACGTTGGTTTATTAAAACCCGACGTCAAATACATTTTTCATCGATTTTAAATAATCGACGTTAAACTGCCGATGTGAAATTACTGTTTTGTAGTAGTGATCGTTGGAAAAGTTATGTTCATCAACAAAATAGTTTGACCCAAGTAAAAATTATTCAAATTAATTTTTGGGTCATGAATCGTCTCCAATTGGAATAATTCAAAACTTAGTTTCAAATTTTTCTATTTAATATTAATTTTCAAACAAGTGATCTATATGCATCGCGTCACTTCGCCAAGATTCCAAATAAGCAATTACCACCGTCACATTTTTGAAAAATATTTTGAAAATATAAATAAAACCACGTGACACCCTATAACGTTTTTTAGAAAAAAAAAATTGAAAACCCGCTATTGGAGGGACAACACCTCCTGGCCGGCACCATAACCCACATCAACATCCGACGGTATACAACCAACAACACCAATGAAAATAATGTATATAAATAAAATTAAACTCCGGCCTATCACCACGGCCTCCCATGAATAAACAGTATGTATACAATTCTTTTTTAAATCCCGACCGATCACCACATCCTCCCATGCATGAGAAATATCTATACAATATATAATGGGTGCATATATCACAATATAATTTGCCCCTAAAGTTTATCTAAGTTTGAAAGCAAACCCTAATAATATAAGTTAATACAATCATAAGCTCAAATACAAGATTGCTTCTAGTTAAATAGATTTTGGAGTAGACACGTTTATAAAGAGCCACACAACATTCGAATACAGGTCATCGTTTCCTCGACCACCCTCACCATATCTGCTCCAAATATCAAACGGCTCCTTGCTAGCATGGTCACAAAAAAAGACGCCTTCATCGACTGTATCTACTGCTGAATTATAGATGTTTGGAGCCGACATGTGGAGGGCATTTGAGGAGGACAATCTCTGTATGAATGCTGTATGCGCTCTTTATAGCCAAGTCTACTCCAAAATCTACCCAAGCTTAATTATTCCAAAATTGAACCCTAATTAATTGATTATTCCTAAACTGAACCCTAATTATGTAATTATTACTAAATTGAACTCTAATTAATTGATTATTCCTAAATTGAACTCTAATTACTTAATTATTCCTAAATTGAACCCTAATTACTTAATTATTCCTAAATTGAACCCTGATTATGTAATTATTCCTAAATTGAAGTCTAATTATGTAATTATTACTAAATTGAGCCCTAATTACTTAATTATTTATAAACTGAACTCTAATTTTGTAATTATTTCTAAATTGGACACTAATTAGTTAATATTCCTAAATTGAACCCTAATTACTCAATTATTTCTAAATTGAACCCTAATTATGTAATTATTTCTAAATTGAACCTTAATTACGTAATAATTCCAAAATTGAACTCTAATTAGTTGATTATTCCTAAATTGAACCCTCATTACTTAATTATTTATAAATTAAACCCTAATTTTGTAATTATTTCTAAATTGAATCCTAATTACTTAATTATTCCTAAATTTAACCCTAATCCTTCACCTAACCCTCAATTGAATCCTAATTCAAAAATTATAATTAAAAAAAAAATATTACATACAAATAATAACAAATTTTAATTATACATTTAAAATTAAACTAATAAATTCAATGAATATACAATAAAATAAAATTAAAAAATGCAGCAACTTACTTTGGAGACGGAGACGCTGGCGGAGGCGGCGGTGGCTCGACGGCGATGGCTGCGGAATTATCCTAATTCTAAAATTATATATACAAATTAAAAATTAAACTAAATACAAATAATATACAGAAAAAGAAAGAAAAACAACCCAAATAACTTACCTTCGGACGGCGACGGAGGCTGAAGGTGGCGGAGGCAACGACAGCGTCGGTGGCGGAGGTGGTGATGACGGCGAGAGGCGGACTTCTGACGACGACGGCACTAGCGGAGCAGCAGTGGCTCGAGCGACGAGAGGTTGACTTCGGACGGCAACGGCGCTGGCGGAGCGGCGACAGGTAGTGATGGATGCGGCTGTGCGGCGACGGCGGCGGCACCTTCGGGAGGCGACGGGGACGGGAAGCCGGCGATGGCAGCTGCGAGGCGGCAGATGGGCGGCGATGTTGGCAGGGGTTGGGTTGTGTGGCTGTGCGACGGAGGCGACGGGTTTCGGACTTTTTTTTTCGAGCGTTTTGACATAATGAGGTGGGGAAGGAGGGGAGCCGATATTTAGGGTTACAATTCTAACGGGCAAAGCCGTCAAGATTAAACTTATACGCTGACGAGCAAGGCCGTCAGCGTATATATATATATATATATATAATATATATATATATATATATATATATATATATATATATATATATATATATATATATAATATATATATATATATGATTAGGTTCAAATAGATCCCACGACAATATATGCGAACTTAGGAACCAATATAGGCCGTAGATCTAATAATTTGTACGAATCAGATTTTTTCTATTTTTTAAATTTATTAAATTATATATATGGAAGGAAAAGGGCTTTTAGGTCATTTTACATAAATCCAATCAATCAATTTAATTCCCAAATTCCAGCCCGTGTTTGCCTATTACTTCTCACCCAAACCCTTCTTCTCCACCAAACCAGCCGCCCCATCCCCCTCCCCGATTTCCTCCGCTCCCAAACCAGCCGCCCCATCCCACTCGCAGTGAGCCGGTGACCCAGGTGTGGCCGAGCGCCACCCTGCCCCGAGCGAAACGAGAGCGCCGCTCCTCTGCCTTGGGTTTGAAGACGGTGAAGGAGGCTCGACGGCGACTTGAGCGGCGATTGGGTAGGCGACGCTCCATCATCTTTGGGCTCGGGCGGACCCGCTTCTTCTTTGATTGTCGGCGGCGGCAACCCGTGGCAGCGGTGGCCCCGACAACTACCCGCAGCGGCGGCCCCGACGACTACCCGCAGCGACAGCCCCGACGACTACCCCCAGCGGCGGCGAATCGGTTAACAATGGCTGCGGGGAAATCGCGAGATGGCTCGGCTAGACTCGTTTACGATCGAGCGGCCTTTCCTTTCTCCAAAAAATCGGCAGTGAAGGCGACTCAGCTGGTTCCTCGTGGGCCGCTCGGTGACAGTTCCCTTACATCGACGGTCCGACGAACTAGGTCGGCGAGGGCAACTTGAGGTCGGGCACAGTCGGGACTCGATCGGGCCGTGATTGGGATGGCATTGTTTTGGGTGGATGCGGTGTTCGTTGAGTGGATGGTGGAGATTCGTCATAGGAAAGTCGGGCTGTAGGTTGGACAGGGGTCCGATTTGGGTGGTGTCGTGTGGCTGTCGATTGGAATCGACCGTGGTGGTGGTTCGACGATGGGTTTGGGTTTGGGTTTGTTTCGGTTGGTTTGGTGATGGGTTCTGATTTGGGCTGCCATGGATTTGCGTTGGCACTGGATTAGGAAAAAGGTGGCGTTGGTGGAAGTTCGGGCTTGCAGGGCGGCGTGGCCGTGGTTGATGGATTTGGATGGAACAATGGGGTTTATGGCTTTGGCACTGGCCGTTGGTTTTCATTAGAAATCGGTTTCTTTGAGAAAAATTTTAGAAAACCAGAATTGAGATTTACCTTGCGGCCGTATGCAGAATGCTTGTGAAAATTGATGTTGGTTTGGATTGAAAAATAAAAAGCAGTGGTCGTGCAGGTCAAAAGCACTGTAACTATATAAAAAACACCGGATTTCGAACGGTTTAAACCATAGAATCCTCGCCAATCGAAAAAAGCAGTGATAGTGTAGTAAAAAAGCGCTAAAATAATATTAAAAAAAGCATAAAAGAACTAAAATATAGTAAAAATCCAAAATTTTTACTCGTATTTTAATAGTGTTCTTTATACAATAATATAGTGCTAAAATTAATCACATGCGATACTTTTAATATTCAGGTTTTTAAATTTAATTACATTTATTTAAAAACGAAATTTGTGATGCTTTTTTGTACACAGTCGCAGTGCTTTTTTTACCCGTGTGCTTTTTAGAAAGCAATGCAGTGCTCTTTCGAAATGCTGATATTTGTCCAAAATACCCTTTTAATTAAATTAATTCAATACTTTCCATAATTACCCTGCTGACGTGTCATGTTCTCAACCATCGAGATTATCCAATCTAATGGTCAAGATTGGTCCCTAGGTTCGCATATATTGACATGGTTCCATTTGAACCCAACCCTATATATATATATATATATATATATTATATATATATATATATATTAAATTAAAAATTATACGCTGACGGGCAAGGTCATCAGCATATTTCTTTTTTATTTTTTTTTAATCAAAAAATATATCCTAACGGGCATGACCGTCGGGATAGTTATGCGGGATAAATTCCCGCTCTATCCCTGAGGGATTGTTGACGGGTATAAATACTGACGGCCGAGACCGCCATCAAGTCCGTCAGTAAAACCGTCAGTATTGCCATTTTTTTTGTAGTGTAAGGTTTTTCAATGATTAGAAATGACATCGTCAAGTGGAAATGAACTTTTATCTATTCAGATAATAAGCAAAAGAAAAAAACCACAACCACAAAGGCATTCCAAAAAATGTATCAGTTCTGAGAAAAAAAAAAAGTAACACACACAAGGTCAATATCTAGATAGATTAAACGTATAGGGGCCGCCCACCATATATAAATAGGAGTCGATACAATTGGACGGTAGTCAGATATCAGTTTACTTAGTAGTCTTCTTGATGATATGGTGGTTCTAAACTCGTTGTCATTCCAGATGAAACTCCACCATATGTATGTGAGAGGAATATTGGTTTCATGTTAGAGGGAATAAGCATCGACAAGTCCCAAGTACGGAGGGAAATCATATATCTCTAAGAGAATGGCAAAAGCGCCTCAAACTACCACCACCCACAGCTTCAAACGGAATGGATGATGAGTAACACCTGAGCCAATAGTACTCCATGTGATGAACCCTAAGTAAGAACCTCATCACATCAGATTGATCTCTTTTTCCAAAGCTCTGACACGTATGTTTAAGCACTCATTGTTGTCGCTTCAACACTTAAGCTTATGAATTTTAGAACTACAAACCAAAACTGAACTTTGATTTACATTGTCCCCCTTTTGATAACCTTATCCCGTATTCAACCAACCCTTGGCCCCTGCCCCACACCCACCCATATTAAGATACACACAAAACACATGTCGATGAGCACTCCAGATGTCAATATGAGCTCATACGAAGCCATGTGCCACTCCAACCCTGACCTCCAAACCTTCGACTCGAGCCTCCATATTTGGACGAGATGAACCACTAGCTCCATATTCATCATCCTCGAGGCTCGCCCTCTCTCAATAGACTCTCTCAGCTAGGTCACCGAGTGCGTCCTTGAGATGAATCGGGAGGTCAATAAAATAATTCTCCAGAATAAAATGATAATTTTGAATAACCTGGATTTATCCGGTCTAGCCAATCTTTTCACCATGGATATTCAGACATAGAGAAGCCAGACAACCACAACCACGTAGTGTTTCTGCAAATAAGACTAACTCCAAGAAAGAGCTCTCAGTTAGTCCAGAGAAAAATCTAGAGAGAGATGCTCTCAACTTAGAAAGAGAAAGTTCTTTGAAGATTTGAAGATTTCTTTGAAGTTTTGAAGATTTCTTCGAAGATTTGAAGATTTATTAGTGAGTTTAGCATGAAGATTTGAAGTTTTTTCGAAGATTGCTTGAATCCTCTTTGTTTTTCGCTTGAAGATTTGGAATTTCGGGGCCCACCTTCGAGTTTCTCCTCTTTAATTGCTTGAAGATTTGAAGATCACTTGAAGTTTTGTTTGAAGATTGCATGAAGTTTTGAAGATTGCATGAAAACTTCTTGAAGGTTTGAGTTTCTAGGCCCACCTTTTAATTCTTGTCTTCATATTCATGTTCGTTATTGCGAAAATACCCCCTTGATTTTGGTCTATTTATCGTATCGCCCAAGAAAAAAAAAGAAAAGGAAAAAAGGAAAAGAAAAAAAAAAAGAAAAAAATTGCCCAGGAACAATTCTGGACAGGGTAGAAATGGATCGGGATGAGGGCGAGGAGCAAGAGACGGGCGATACCTGGACGGCGAGCGTTACCCGGGCAGGGGTACTTTGCGCTTCAGGTTCGAAGTCACTCCTGAAGAAATTGCTTCCATGCGCCAGGAGGATTTCCCCTCACTTGCTCCAACAAATCCAAGTCCCAAAGGCCAAGACCAAGGAAAAACCATAGCAGCTGCAGAAATCCGTGAAACTGCCGAGACCTCGTCCGAGGATGATATCGACGGATGAGTCGAGCGAGGGTGATCCGAACACCCCTAAGTCCACGTGCTCAGCGGCACAAAATCTAAAACCTGCTTCAACACCATCAGAAATCTCGAACAATGAGATTGATGTGCAAGAGGATGCTGATAGTGATGAGGAAGATGGGTCTAATGAAGGGTCTGATGAGGGACACTGAGGAGTTGGACGGCGACTTGCAGCCCACTCTATTTTCAAAGCAACCCTCCGACGCACACAATGCACCTACGCGCGAGCCTGCGCCTGTGCGAGCGCCTGCACCTGCGCGCGTGACTGCGCCTATGCCTGCACACGAGCCTGCGCCTGTGTGAGCGCCTGACCCTGCGCACGTACCCGCGCCCACGTGCATGTCTGCGCCTGTGCGCGCGCCAGCTTCAGCGCGCATGCCTGCCGAGTCAGGCTAGCCCAAAGGCATGAAATCCAACACAACTGCTCCGAAAGTATCACAGGAAAAGTCATGGGCTTCCATGATCGAAAATCAATCCATTTCGAATGGAATGAAGCTACGCCTCCTTCCAGATGACGGTGACATAGTGAAAACCGATGCCAACATGCTGTATGACGTTGAAAAAGCATGGAGTTTTTGCTTAGCGGGTCATTTTGCATCGAATTTCCCAGGTAAGCAAGCTCTCACAACACTTTGCAACTCTTGGAAAGTCCCTTTCAAGTAATTTGTCCATAATTCCGGTTGGATTGTGTTCAAATTCGAAAAAGATGAACATTGTGAGTAAGTCTTGCTTCGTGGGACTTATTCAATTTTTGGGCAAACTCTTATGCTGAAAAATATGCCCTAATATTTTGATTTTGATAAGAATGTGTTTCAATACATCCCGGTGTAGATAAGGCTGCCTAGGCTCCCACTCAACTGTTGGAATGAGGAAGTTTTGAGCAGGATTGTCTCAAAAGTAGGGACACCGATTGCAACGGACATGCTCAAGCGTCAAAAGGAAAGGGTATATTTTGACCGAGTCCTTGTGGTGGTTGACGCTGCTTCCACGCTGCCCACATCGGTGAAGATACAGCTCCCTGGAGACAAAATTAGGGAGCAACCGATTGAGTATGATTTCAGGCCCCAATTTTGCATTACCTGTAAGCTTTTGGGCCACTCCACGACCCGATGACCGACCATGACACCTGCTCCGAAGCCAGCGCATGTGAGCAAACCAGCGAGTGCCAACGCTGCTGCTCCTAAGGGAAAACCGTCCGAGGTCCTGCTGGCATGGAAGCCTTGGAAGCCGGTATTCAGCGTGACCTTGTTGCCAAAGCCAAGGTCAAGGCAAAGGCCACTGAGGCGACTGCCGAACGTGATACACCAGTGCCTGCGCCTGGTAAAGGTCCTAAAAAGGGGCAAGTTGATCGAAGAGGTGCAACTCAAAGCATTGGCAATGACATTGCACCTCGACAAGCTGAAAATGGGCAACCCAAGAGTCAGCCACTTAACAAGGGCACCAATCGACGCGACGGGGCATCTTCAAGCAAGCAGCCCTGTGAGGACCGAGAGGATGAAGACACCCTTGATTTGCCTGAAGATTTTTCCTACGATACGGAATTCATCCAAGTCAAGAAGAAGACAAGAAGAATCAAGTGCATGAGCCGGCTTAGTTACACCCCCTTTGTTTCCTAGCTTGCTCATCTCTTGCTTTTGTGTTTTGATGTATTTTCTAGTTTAGGGACTGCATGGTGAGTTTCCTTTATATTTCTATTAGGGTCATGAGGTAGGTTAGGTGTGCTCGCACCGTCTAGATGGGTATGCCTATCTAGATGCTTATTATAGGCCTTTAGAATCATTTGCATATTTGTGTTGTAACCATTTCGATGGTCATGCCTGCATACATTTTATGTTAACTTTTGATCAATGACACTATTTACATTTCGATAAAAAAAAAAAGAATAACTCCAACAAACTCCCTATCAAATTCCACAAATCTCACTCCCTAAAGTAATTTTCTCTATTTTTCAAACTCCCTATATCGTTTTACTTTATCATACTCCTTACTTAAGTCAGCTCTTTATACTAAGAACTCTCTATTCCAATTTTACTCCAACAGACTCCCTATATACACATTTTATCATATATGTTATTAAATTAATAGGGAATCAATTTAAATAAAGAAAATAATAGGGAGCCAAAGTTGCTCCCCTACATTTAGAGAGCCTAAAACTATCTTCAACAGCCTCCCTATAATGGCTCCTTGACTATTATAAGGAGGCAAATGCATTAATATAGTTCCAACAGGCTCCCTACAAGGCCTCTCTAAAATAGGGAACTCCCTATTTTATTACTTGAGCTCTCTACAAGTACGGAGAAACTTTGACTCCCTATTATTTTATTTTCACTTTTATTTAAATTGACTCCTTATTATTTATTATATATATGATACAATATTTTTAAATAGGGAGTCTGCTAGAGTAAAATTAGAATATGGAGTCCCTAAAATAGAAAGCTGACATAAGTAGGGAGTCTGATTAAGTAAAATGGGATAGGGAGTCTGAAATAATAGAGAGAGTTAATTTAGGGAGTTTGATAGACAGTCTGTTGGAGTTAGTCTAAGTAATAAAAAAAAAAGGAGCTCCCTATTTTAGGGAGTCCTTGTAAGGAGCCTGTTGGAACTATATTAATGCATTTACCTCCCTAAAATAGTTAATGAGCCATTATAGGGAGGCTGTTGGAGATAGTCTAACCCCGAATTCATCCCACCATTCGAAATTCAATTTTTCCCTCCTCATATTCGTGTCCTTTCATCTCAACTTCAACTACTAATTTTCTAGAATCACCAACTCCAATACTATCTCAATTCAAATCGAACATATGAACATAATTTTACTTACCCCCAAAAAAACTCAATTCAGTCACGAACTCACAAATCACATCCACTGAAATCCGTAGTTAGAAACCCAGTAGAGAGAATGAAAGAAAAAAGAGCATCAGCAGCTACGCTCGTCTGTTACCATCCATTGCTATTGCCACGAGCCACTGCCGTTCTCGCCAGAAAATAAAAACTTCAGCCAAACCTAATTTTGTTGTCAAGCATATGAGAGAGAGATTGGGAACTTCTTCTGGTTTGTTCTTTCTTTTTGAAATATTAATAGTGTGGGCGGCCAGGTGGATCAAGCAAATAGGGTTAGTGGGTAGGGTTTGGGTCCATTTAAATAAATGGTAAAAAGTAGTCTCGTAATATAAATCAGAATGAATCAACTCTATTAATTTCTTTGCTTTAAATTTATATTCTTCATACGACAATTGATGCGCTTTTTCGTATGGACATCCCGAACAAATTGTCGGCTTTCACCTCTAGTTGGGGAAGTCCCTTTGGCATTGATGTTCTCATCATCACATCTAACTTGGAGTAGCTAGCGTGACTTAGTGTCATGTGTAATAGGTCCATCGTCTCGTTCTTTTTAGGGGATGCTTGGTTGGTGGGTTTGGAGAGTAGGGAATGGAAAACACTATTACAGTGGTACTTGGGAGCTACAACACTATGGGTTTGATTGCCCAATTTTTAGTATTGAGTCATACCCCCCACAAACATGGGTTATCAAACCCATTAACCTCCACAATCAAACCAATTCTCATTCCCATTCCCAAGAAATTAACCAAGCATCCCCTTAGTTTTATAAACATATACACTTTCAACAGACATCACATAACCTTACTCGGTTTTTTCGTCCCTTCATAACAGAATAACATGGACAAAGTATCCCAAATATCTTTTGGAGTCTTAGCATCCCAAATGTGCTCTAGAACATCTTCTTCGACCGTACTGGTTGCATCATCTGTCGCCAGTGGCGTAACATTGTCTCCGATGACTTCTCATCGATCCTGACCTTGCATGTATGACATCATACATGTACCCCAAGTATTAAATTTTGATTGTTGAGCTTTTTAGTGTCGCCAATAATCGGGAAAATTTCATTTTTAGTATATTATGTTTGTCATTTTCCAGAAAAGGTGCATTAAGTTGGTAAATTTATCAAATTTGGTACAAAATAAGTCCAATCGGGCTTTAATACTTATGTCGCATGATCTAAACATTACCTATCATTTCTTATTTAATTTAAAATGATAAATAAAGATAACTTAATATAAATACCTATTTTACCAATAAATACCTAATTTAAGTGTACTTGATTATATAAAAAGGGCTTCTCAATTGGGTCTGGTCCCAATTCACCTCAATTGCATTCCAATTAGCTCAAGAAAAAAAAGGACTTCTCAATTAGTGGAATTAGTGTACGGAGGTGGCAGCGATAGTAGTTCTAGCAAATTGTGTTTATCGCTTGACCCTTCAATTGTGCGTGGGAAAAATGTTCTCTGCGACAGAGGGACCAATGCGAGGGCGGCCAAGTGTGTCGTTGTGAAGAACGCCGGTGGGGTCGGGATGATTCTGGCGAACACAGAGGAGAGTGGCGGTGAGGAGTTGGTGGCGGACAGCCACTTCTGTCCGGCGGTGAGGAGTTGAAATTGAGAAGTCCTTTTTTGTCCCTGGTTGCTTTATCTCTTGTTGTTTATGCTTTGTTCTTGTTTCCAATAATATTTCATGGAGAATTAATGGTCAACGCTGAAACCTATGGAACAGAAGAAGGGTCAGAAAAGTGGGGATATGTTGAAGTTAGGCCTGGTACGCAATAATCCTCTTTTCTCAATCTCAATTTCATTGTAAATTCTGAATTTTCTTTTTCTAAATTATTATAATTATTACACAGGAGCCCATATGTTTTGGTGGTATTACAAAAGTCCATTCAGGATTGAAGATTCATGGCCTATTATTCTTTGGCTACTGGGTGGACCCGTCTGTATTTTACTTTAATTTATTTATTATTATTATTTTATTTTTTTTGCGGTTTTATCTGAAAATTAGGATAAACAAAAAAGTAATAATAACAATTAATCACTGATTGGTTCTTCTGTTGTTCATCTTTCAGTCATTAACTGAATTTTGATCTCGATTTATTTTTTCTTGGTAATCCAAACAGGGCTCATCTGGGTTTGGGATTGGAAATTTTCAAGAGATTGGGTATTTATGGGTAAAATAGGTATTTAGGTTAAGTTATCTTTATTTATCATTTTAAATTAAATAAGATAGGTAATGTATAGATCATGCCAGATAGGCATTAAGGTTCGATTGGGCTTATTTTGTACCAAATTTGATAAATTTGTTTACTTAATATATGTAGTTTGATGCTGACAAACATGATGTGCCTTTTCTTAAAAGTGGTCAACATAATGTATTAAAAATGAAATTTTCACCCCCAAAGATCACCATATTTGGTACCCTCTACAGCATTTATTATTACCCAAAAAAAAAACTTTAGAAGGAAAAAAAAAGTACTAAAGTCAAGACCTATAAACCCATAATCAATGAACTCCTATAAAATTGAACAAACTTAACAACCTATGCAATACTTTGACTAGATAAAATCTGCTTAAGACCTGGAAGAAATAAACTAACTACTAACGGATTAATTTTAAATGACTTGGTTAAAGCTAGTGTTGTGATTTTACATGGCCAACAACCTCAATGATAGTTAAAAGATTCGTTTTGGTTAATAAAATACTTTATTGATAGGTTTTTTATATATAAAAAAACACAACTATTATAATTCCATGCCATTTACGTGCAATGTGTGTTTTACTAAAATTCTTTGAATCACGATACAATCACTTTAACGTAGTGATATTGTTAACACTTCCAATGTCTCAATCCAACAATTTTCAGTGATGATTGGGCCAACCTATTTTCTAAACGGATCTTTTGGCCCAAAGTCGTAATAGTAATCCGTTCAAAGCCGACGCTGGAGACGAGAACGAATGGATCACAGTTGATATCATATGAATTATGACACAAGTTCACGCACACAAACTGTTGAGCTCGGGAAAAATAATTATTTGCAAATTAAATTTTTGGCCATATTACACGTTGCAATATTATTTGACCCTCACTATATTTAAGTTTATTTAAACATGAACGTTGGAATAAAATTAAAAACTCATCCAAACATTAATTGATTATTCATAGCAGCAACATAATTTCTCATTAGAAAAAGTATTAAACCCTAGCATAAGCAGAAACTACAACATAAATATAGTAACAAAATTTGACTTCATATGTTCCAAGTACAACATTTAGCTCATAAAGAGTAAACTCCCCTCTAAATATTATACAGAATTGATCTTGTAGCAACAACTGCCGAAAACCCGACAATCTGCATGTATGTACAAAAATCCTCTAAATATATCGTGCGCCTGATATTTCAGCTTCTCACCCATTTGGAAACTGGTTACAAGAAAGCTTTCTCGATTTCAAAAGTGGTTAACAATTGCAAAACCTGGTCAGCGTAATATCATTTAGAGGTACTCTATGAGGTTTTTGCCACTAATAGTATCCATTTCCTTAAGGACCTCTTGTGCAAGAGACTTAAAAGATAGCTCGGTGTTCTCGAGCAATTCGCCAATGAAGGGAATTGATTCCTGAAAGAAAAACAGCGAGCTCATGGCGAGCTAATGTAATGGAAAGAGAGCTATTTGTGAGCTGAGAATGTATTGGGTATATGTTTTAGTAATATTTCTCATATCATACTTTAATGAAATACATGAGTATTTATAGCAACACAGATGACTAGGGTTGCCCTAAATCCTACGGTCAGATCTGACACAGTACATATAATAACGGCTAGCTATGAACATGTGACTAATATTGCTACAGTACAATCGATAGCTGTCGCAAACTGGATTGTGTTAAGTTAGGGCTGTCGTCATCTGACGTGCTGTGGGCTTCATGTAGACTTCTGATGCTGGGACCTGTCAGGTCGGTACACACTTGACTTGATCACATTAGATCGCAATGTATGCGACCTGAATCGATTAGGTCGCCAGTCGTGCGACCTATAGTTATCAGGTCGCCATATCGTCCTGTAGTCACGCGACCTGTTCTCATCAGGCCGCTGAGACTTATTCTGTCGTTTAACACGGCCCCTCAATTCGAACGAGCTCTTAGACAAGATTCTCAATCTGTCTCTGAGCTTGGTGAAGAATTGCTCGCTTAAAGGTTTTACCAGAATATCAGCTATCTGTTCTGAAGAAGGAACATGTTGTACTATGAGCTGTTGTGAAAGAAGCTTGTCTCTAATAAAATGAAGATCAAGTTCGATGTGCTTGGTTCTTGCATGTAGGACGTGATTTGACGCCAGAGAAATCGTGCTTAGATTATCTACCCATACGGTAGGCGTGCGAGCTGATCCAATTTCCAATTCCTTGAGCAGATAGCCTATCCAGGTCATTTTTGCCGCAGTGTTCGCTAAACTCCTGTATTCTGCCTCGGAGGGATTTTGAATTCCCTCGTAAATGTCAAAAAAAAAAAATCCAAATAAATAGAAGAAAAATGAAAAAACTAGAAAAAATAGGGTTTATTTCCGCGTCGTCGAGGCGCACCCCTCCCCGCCCCGGTCGTAATTTATCGAGTTTTGTTTCTATTTTTTCCTATTTTTCGGATTTTTTGGTTTTATAATTCCATTATAAGCAAAATCGATCTTTAATAATTTAAGAGGCTAAAATAAGATTTATTTATTTATATACAAAATATGCTATTCTGTTTTTTTTTTTTTTTTTTTGGCAA
This sequence comes from Phtheirospermum japonicum, assembly GCA_014905375.1. NCBI lineage: Eukaryota > Viridiplantae > Streptophyta > Magnoliopsida > Lamiales > Orobanchaceae > Phtheirospermum > Phtheirospermum japonicum. Next base: position 661,684 of record BMAC01000023.1, on the reverse strand, counting down.
TTTGTGATTTTCACATGACTAATAATAATAATTTAACCCTATATAGTTGCAATAATATTGAATCGAAAATAAAAGCATACAAACTTACGTTGAGTTGATTGGTGGAGAAGCAGTTTTGAGGAGAGAGAAGAGTCCAAACTTGTACGGACGGTGAGGAGAAGCATATAAAATTACCATGCCTATTTGTTAAATAACAAAATAGAAAAAAATCCAAAAAATAGTAAAAAATAGAAACAAAACCCAAAAAATCACGACCGGGACGGTGAGGGGTGACCTAAGCGTCCCGGAAATAAATTCTATTTTGTATTTTTTTTTTCTATTTTTTACTATTTTAAAAAAATAATAAATGAAACCGAGGGAATCAAATATCCCTCGGTTTTTCGAGGGACTACTTCCCTCGAAAAACCACCCGTCGGTCATCCCTCGATTTTTCGTTCGGTAAATATGGCGGGAACATTTGGCGCCCTGATTTCCGAGGGAACGGAATTCCCTCGGAAAAAACCGAGGGAATTCCGTTCCCTCGTAAAATCCCTCGAAAATTTGCTGTTTTTTTGTAGTGTATGCGACCTGAATCGATTAGATCGTCAGTCGTGCGACCTATAGTTATCAGGTCGCCATATCGTCTTGTAGTCACGCGACCTGTTCCCATCAGGCCGCTGGGACTTATTTTGTCGTTTAACAATTCCGACAAAAATTGCGCATATTCTTCTTTCAGTCTGTCAACGAGATGTTTCAGTATTCTCAAACCCAAGATGCAGGCACGAAGAATCTTTTCGCTACGAGTTTGCATCAATATTGCAGTGAAAGAATTTATATTTAATTCATTTGTTATGCATGAAACATGAAAACATGACAATGGGAACTCTCTTGTCAGACCGTTTCACATTAGACCAAGCTCTCCAAAACTAAATCCTAAGGTTTAAAAACTATTCAGAATTGGAAAACTCAAAAAAAAAGTAAACTATTGAAGAATAAAAGGAAAAGAAAAACTAACATAAAAATAATAAAATGCCAAAACAAATAAGAATTTAAAAAACATTCAGGAAAAGTAACAGAGAATTATAAAAACAAGAAAAGAAAAGAGAGTGGTGGAATTGGGACCCGTCTCATGGAAACTCTTTCCATCAGACGTTCTGACACAAGTTTTGCCATATGACAATTATCTTGTATGTTAATGTGCGGCCCAAGTGATAAGTGATCGGCCCACTTAACTAATTTTGTCGGGTCCATTACACTTAGCCCACCACCCGCCTGGATCGTACCCTGTGGAAAGCCAGCCAAACCCACTGACCCGTTTTTTGGGCTGATCTTGACCGTCCATCCAGAATCCTCCCATTTGGACCGTTGACTCCCACATATAAAAGGTTGGCCTCTAACCCTAATCCTCATTTTAGCCCCCCTTTACACGTCTCGGTTTCTCCTTCCCGACTGTGATGGCTTTCTGGTGCGATTACCCCGTTCTCTCTCCTTTCCCCGACCTGTATAAGAGGGACCCGTGTGATTTCTGTTCATTATACGATACCAGAACTACAATCTATATCCTTTGTGGTTTTTTAGTTTATTGCCTTGTCGAATATACAACAATCAAGGGGGTTCGAAGGGTCTGTTAGGCGGTTCTTTCCGGGGGCTGCTACCGGCGGTAAAGGGCTGAGTGCTGTCCCGTATCCTCACGGACAAGTTGCTTCGTTTTGTTTCAAGAAAAAGGACCAAATACGGATCCCTGAGCCGAATTAAATTTTGACTCGATTCCAAAGAGTTGCGATTCAGATTCGACGGCTCACTTTCGTTTCTAGCTCCTTGCCGTTTCCCGGATGATCGACATTGAGGCGGTAATCGTTCTAATTATTCACTTAACCTGTTAATTCTCTCTGTAATTTGTTGTGTTGAGTCTAATTGCAGAAACGGGCTTAAAGGTGCAGTAGCTGCGACTGAAAGATGGGCCTGGACGTAAGATATTGTTGTTGCTGCGGATTGTCGGACCGGGTCGAGGCTGTTGCAGAAGGCGGGCTGAAGCATTGGGATAGAGATTGGATAATTTACAGACAGTCGGATTGTTGTCCGGGTGTAAACGACATTCGACGAAAGAAACGACGCTTCCGTTTGCGGCCGAACAGCGAGTATCGGGCGGCGAGCGACCACAACAGTAGTATCAGAGCGCCATTTTGTTAAAAGAGTTTTAGTGGTGTTGAAATATATCAACGGTTACATGGCTTGGTATTATCGGAATTTGATTCAATTGAAGGATTCAATGTGTTTCAAACTTGGAAAAGTAAAGGAAAATGAAAATAAAGCAATTAAACTAACTAAACTATCCTAGGAATTGAAATTTCATGTTGGTCGAATGTCTCGTCGTATGCCTCAATTAGAAAATGCAAAGCAATAATGAAAATAAGCAAGAAAATGCAATGTCTCACCAAGTACAAGCATGCAAGCACAGGGTACAACTATGCATAAAAACTCAAATAATGCAAATTAACAAAAATTGAAAGCATGGATAGAAACAGCAATGAAAGTTGACATGAAAATTTAAAACTTTAAGGAAAATAACAAATAATAAAGAGTAGATCTAAGATTAAACCTAAAATTATGCATGGAAATAAGACTCAGAATAAAGCATAGGAAAAACTCAAGATTAAAATGATCAAGGACCCGATCTATAGCCTAGATGTGTCACTCATCAAGATTTTATAGTCAATTCACAAGATCAATCAAGAAATCAAAGAGTTAAGTCAAAAAGTTTAAAATGAAGAACAAGCATGAAATTAAAGAACAAAGCATAAAATAAAAGAAAGCTTACTTGAATTAAAGAGAGAAGAAACAATCTTGAATTAAATTGCATCAAAGTAAAAATCCAAAGGAGTATTTGGATTCATCTTGAGCTTACAAACCCAAGACAAAGCTTCAAACTAAGTCTAGAGAGAGAAAATTATCCCAAACCCAAGCTTGGGTTGGGAGGAGGTGTTTTTTACAATATGAGAATTGTAGTCTATTTATACTAATTTTAATTTCGTTTAAATGGGACAAATTAGCCAAAAAGGCTTGAAATTCTAGGGTTAGACCAAAATTGACCCATGTTGACCTTCCTAACCACTTGGCTAGCCTTTTGGCACATTTTAGCTCGATTTGGCTCGGCCATGGCCGAGCCCGGGCGCGCATGGGCGCTGGCGCTGGACGCTGGTCGGCTGGGCGTGTGGCGACGCTGGGCGCATGGTGGCGAGACTTGGCGAAGCATCTGGCGCGAGCGGGCGCGAGGCAAGGCGCCGCCTGGCGAGACTTGGCGAGGGCTGGCGAGCGCTGCGCGCAGGCGTTGGGCAGATGCGCGGGCGCTGGCAGGCTTGAGGGCTCTGCTCGGACACTGGGTAACCCAGTGTCGGCAGCAATACCCAGTGTGGCAGTTCTGGTGCGGATTTTGACGAGGCTGGGCGTCGGATGGCGAGGCTAGGCGACCATTCCAGAATGTTTGGGTATTTTTGAGCCTCTCTTGGCTTGAATTTTGATCCTTAATGTCTTGGCCTATAAAATAAGAATTTTAAACGTAAAAACTAAGAATTTCACCAAATCTCAAGGTAATTGAACCAATTAACTCGTTAAAATATATAATTAACAAGAAACACGAAAAATAATAAAAACAAGAAAAACGACCTAAAAACCTAACGAAAAACGATTCAAAACTACTAAAATTATTATAAAAATCTATTTAAAAACACAAAGAAAAACACAACAATTACATGCAAAACATTGACCCCAAACAACGTTGTCTTTGATGATATGGAAAAATGAGATTTTTTTAAATTATATGCCCATGTTGAAATTTGGCCGGACAAGTTGGAATTTCTTTACAAAAAAAAATGGTTGGTGGTCCATTTTGCAAATGACAATGAAAATGGCGTCATTGCAAACCAAAAAAGTTTAGTTTATTTTGTAAGAAAAAAAAAATAGATTATGACAAATTTTAAGTTGTGTTGAAACAATTCAAATAGTGATTCAATAAGTCAAGTAAGATAAAAATAAGATTTTTGGGGTGCTACAATGTGTAATAATGATAGTGATTGAATTATTAAAAAAAAAAATGGTTTAAAGTGATTGGTGGGGGAAAATGTGAAAAGAGAGTGATTAGTATAATGTTTTGATGGTTGGGGTGGGGGGATTGTTGGCGGCAAATCAAGTAAATCTAAATCTAAAACAAAAAGGGGGGTAATGAACATATATCCAATCGCACCCTTATCAGGAAACAAATGAAGGATAATTTCATATTCTATTCATAAGATTTGCATAAAAAAAACATAGAAGAAGAAGAATAAGAAGAAGGAAGGTTATCTATCAAATTTCAAAACCCGTTGACATTTGTTTCTATTTTGCAGATTGCACCCTAAGGGGGGATTTCTAATTTGCAAGAAAATTGAATTGTTTTGTAATTAGCATAAACCTTAGGAGTAGTATCGTAAATATCCCCAAAAAAATGAATGAAAAGTATTAAGACGAATTAAGTAAAGCCACTCACAGGTATTTCTTTTCAGAGATAAGCTGGCGCAGAACGCCAGCTTTCGACTTCAGCTTCAGCGCCGAGGAGCTAAAYAACAATGGATGCAACACAACTAACTTYTATGTCTCCCAAGTACGGATTCAAAAATCCAGCAAGCTTATCCACAACTGCCTYMAAGGTCAGTAGAATCGACATGAAGAGCGAGTCAACCGAATTGGAAGAAACTGTAGCATCATCAACTGTTCCCTTAGTTTCTACATCACCCAAAGATACTTCAAGAGACTTCCTCAGGACAAATTCCATATCACTCGGAAGTTCCGGCAATTCCCTCGGCCCAAGTGCGTTAATTAAGGCATCAGTGGCCCAAAGGCAATGACTAGCGAGGGCAGAATTGTCCGAACAGATTTTCCTACAAACAGTCCCAAGGCATGTGCTAAAGACCCTATATCATGTGAAGGGAAACTGTTGGCTAAAACTTCCAAAGCCGACACTGCGGACAGCTTTGATTTGGTATGCGATGCGTCAACTTGAGTATTAATAATTTCAATATCTCAAATGATTGCATTGAAGTCTMGTTCAGATTCAGCCATAAGCTTCTTAAGCGTGACATTGAACCCTTCTTCTTCTCAAGGTTTGCATTTGTAGCCAAGTCCTTCAGTCTCGCATAAAAGGCCAAGAGCCTATCCAAGAGAAACTCAAGGATGAGATGAGAACAATCAATGAAATCATGCAAATGAAAAAACTATACTGAAAGCTTGTTTAGCTAAAAGCTTGTTTGAAAGAGCTAATAAGCTCATACATCATAAATCTAATATTAAAAATWAGATGTYGAAGCGTTGGGATAAATTAGGAGGAAATAGCTTAAAAGATGTTAGTAATGGCATTATTGTAATTAAATTCAATCTCTATGTCTTATCCGATAAACTCTTTATCCGTCGAATCGTTGGTGCCAGATATAGAACTCTTTCGCCATTGCGGCACATTCGCCCGCTTCGCCTCGAGAGGCTGTTTAGTAAATTGTACCTTTGAATATGCCTATCTCGGTCAGAGCTTCTATGGGATTGTGTTGACCATCTATCAGAGAAAAAAGAACGGATCGATCTTGTAGGATTTCCAAGAACCATCTGCTTCTCACGTTTCGTGAATAGCCAGGAAATTGAGGAATACCCAGAAATGCATTTCGGGAATCGATCTGATCCTATCTCTGTTCCTTCCGTTTTGAATAAAGTTAAAGAATGATTTTGAAAATAATCTCTTGTTTTCAAATATAAGTTGGGTTTCTCCAACTTTTTTAAATACAGCTTATAGGCTCCCAACATCTTATTTTGGGAGCTTTCTAAGTTCTTTTTTATTAATTACCAAACACCATCTTTAACGGAACAAAATCATGCAAATGGGAAAAAGTATGCTGAGAATGAGTGTATTATCGAAGATAATTTAGCCACAACAGAAAATATTTACCTTCTTTAGAACATTTCTATTCACGTGAAGAGTCAATATAGTAATGGCTTTGAAATAGGTGGAGGGCAGAAGGGTCTTTGTGAGAGTTCTTAAAAAGGCACAATGTGAGAGTTCTTAAAATGGCACGAATACGCCCTTCCGTTCAGTCTTGATGGAAGCTGGAACACCAATTTCTTCTTTTTAAAGTCAACCAATTGCAGATTATACACAAGCTGCTCCATAAGTTCACCAACCATAGTCTGCAAAAATAAATTCAAGTTGAGACATGAAGAAATTCTTACTCTTTACTCTAATAGTAGACTATAAGTACAACTTTTAGGATAAACTGAAGGCACAAAAACGAATGAAATGAGGATTCATTGCTCAATAGTGTAATCACAATCAGCAAGGGTTAGATAGGATGCCATTTCATTTTAGAAAATTTTGAAATGAGAAAATAGTTATGATTTTATTTTTTGGACGTAGAATGAAAATGTAATGATTAAAGTTAATTAAATAAACTAAAATATAGATTGAATATGATTAGTAGTTAATGTTATGTGAGAGGGAGAATGGTGAAACGTATGGGACAAAATTGTGATAATGATTGGTGATTGAATGGTTTTTTTTTAAATGGGTTAAAAGTGATTGGTGGGAGTAAAAAGTGAAAGAGAGTGAATAGTATAATTTTTTTTTTTTTAAATAAACCCAAAATAATTTCTCTAAATGACAAAACCCCAAAATGGGATTATATCCAATTGCACCCTAACTTTTTATCCCCTAGATAAATGAAAATGTCACCTTCCCAGTCTGAAAAAAATCTCATTTGTCAAATTATTTATGTATGTTAATACCTGAATGTCATTTAAACCTACATCAACCCCAAGCTTGTCTGAAACAAAACGCACTGCAACCACCATTTGCAAGAATGTCATTTAAATCTTCTTCACTCAAAGCATCATTTCTGATTTTCCGAAGGGCTAAAATGAGAAAAGGAAGCCAAATTGTGCACGAATATTGCCCATAAACCAGCACAGCAAATTCATACTCCCACTGCTTATTAATTACAAACGTCAGGTTATCGAAAGAGTGCTTGTTAACAAGGAGACCTAGCTCATTCTTCCTTGAGGTTAATGAGCGGAAAAGAAGAAAAAGCAGTGAACCCAAACTTTGAGCCTCTCCCAGAGTCCTGTGAGGGAGATCTTGCAGCAGAAGCTAAAATGAGTGAATTTGTAGAATATACCTCAGTAAGTGTCTGATAATGGAGAGATTCCTATGTTCTGCGACTTGGGGCTGTTATAATTTGGCCCAAGTCCCTGATTTAAATCCCGGCCCATACCGCATCCCATCAGCTGGCAGCCCAAGGCCTCGACCCGATTCAACCGGGTCGGGCGATCCGTATCCACCTACGATATAATCTTGGTCGTCCATTTTAGGTCTTGAATCTGGGCCACTCTTCACCCCCTTATATCCCCTCACCCGAAACCCTAGCTCATTCTAACCTTTTGAGCTTTCTCTCTCTTCGGCTGCTACCCTTCTCTCTCCCGATCTTTGGTCTTCACCCTTCTCGTTTTTCCTCCTCGTCGGAAAATCGAAAGCTGCTAGTGGAGATAACGTGATCATCTTGAGAGTGAGGTTTGAGTGAGAGTGGTGCTAGGGATCGGGTCAACGGGGTTCCGGTTGCGCCGCTTTGGGTCGCTGTCCGAGGTGCTACCAGCTGTCGACGGCGGTGGTTTTGGGACGCCGGGAAGCCGCCGGTTTTACTGTTGTGTATTAAGGGGGCCGCACGTTTTGGAGATCTGAGCCGGAGGTTTTTCAGATCTACAATCTGTCCTTATTCCGGCTACTCCACGGGAAACGAAAAGGGGGTTTCTCGTTCCTAGTCCATTTTATCGGTTTAGTTTGTTTAGTCCTTGTTTCTCTTTCCGCTTCTCTATTTTTCGTCTTCTATTGATCTTTTTCTCTCGTGTTTCAGGTACCCGTTGCTGTCCTGGAGTGAAGACGAGTGGTTCGGTGTTCAATTCCAGCTGGGCCGCGGGCTGCTGGACTGGACTGCTGCATACGGGCTTTCGGGCCGGGCCGAACTCAGAAGTCAGAAGAAGCCGAACAAGAGTGGCTAATTACGGACAGCTAGCAGCTGTCCGGGCCCTTTACAAGATCGACGAAAATTTAAAAGGACAACTCTGCCTCTTGGCGTTCCGCTGCGCTCATAAACCCGATCAGTCATGGGTGTTCAACGGTCGGCTACGCCCAACAGTGGTATCAGAGCGTAGTTGACTGTCCGACGCTCCGGTGAATTGGGGCTACCAAGGGCCCCACTCTGGTATATTGGCTAGACCTCTTCTTTTTTAAAATTTACGTAGTTAAATGGTCTGAGGCATTGCCGGTGTCTAAGTTGTCATATGTTGCTTTGTGCTATTTTGTGTTAATCTGAATAATTCTGTTATTGTTATTAACTGGTTGAGGCATTGCCGGGGTCTAAGTTGTCATGCTGTTTTGTATCTAATCTGCTTTCGTCTCTGTGACGTATTTGCTTTGTGTGRTCTGTTGGTTAAGTTATTTGCTTACGTGTTCGCACTCTTCTGTCATTTGTTGCTGCGGTGTTGCATGTGTGTAACTTGCTGATTGAGTGTCGTCTTTTATTTTTCAAAAACTTGTGTGTTTTTCAAAATGTCTTCGACGTCTGCTTTTAACTTACCTCCGTTTAACGGTAAAACAGATTTTGCCATTTGGCAACAAAAAATGAAAGGGATTTTAATTCAGCAAAAGGTTTTCAAAGTGATAAGTGGTTTTTCCGTTTAACTGTCTTGTATGCCGTTTTGTGACTCTTGCGTGTTAGGAAAGCAGCATAAAGTGAAATTTTCCATTTCCCCTTATCCCAATAAGTCTAAAAGCACTGAAATACTTGAATATTTGCATGCTGATGTGTGGGGTCCAGCTAGAGAACCCACCCAAGGTGGAAGTTGTTATTTCTTATCTGTGATTGATGATTTCTCTAGAAGAGTTTGGGTTTTCCTTTTAAAACATAAATCTGATGTGTTTGAAAAATTTAAGTCTTGGAAAACTTTAATTGAAAACCAAACTGGTAAGAAAATCAAGATTCTTCGAACGGACAATGGACTTGAATTTTGAAACACTTTATTTGATAAATTGTGTGTTGATTCTGGTATTCAAAGATACAAAACCGTTCCGTATACTCCTCAGCAAAATGGGGTTGCGGAACGTATGAATCGAACTTTGCTTGAAAGAGTTAGATGTATGCTTGCTTGTTCTGGTCTTTTTAAAAAGTTTTGGGGTGAAGCTGTCTTAACTGCTGCTTATTTGATAAATAGATCCCCTTCTGTGCCTTTGAATGTAAGTGTCCTGAGTATGTGTGGTCCGGTCGTAAGATTGATTTCTCGAATTTGAAAGTTTTTGGTTGGGCTGCATTTGTTCATCAAAAGGATGATAAACTTGAACCTCGGTCGAAAAAATGTGTTTTTCTAGGTTATCCCGACGGTGTCAAAGGGTATAGATTATGGCTTAGGAGTGAACTCGGTGTCAAGGTTGTGATTAGTCGTGATGTCACTTTTAATGAATCTGAGTTCCCGTGTTTGTCTGTTCCTATGCATGTTAATGAATCTGATACGGCTCCGAGTGAGGTGGAGCAATCACCTAGTTTAATTAATT
>BMAC01000023.1:606278-651627 GCA_014905375.1 Phtheirospermum japonicum | reverse complement strand
GTTGATTGCAAATGGTTGTTTAAGGTTAAGGATGAATGTGAGTCTGTTAGGTTTAAAGCTCGTTTAGTTGCTAAGGGATTTACTCAAAGGGAGGGGATAGATTATACCGAAACCTTTGCTCCTGTTGTGAAGTTTACCACTGTTAGAATCATGCTTGCGTTATGTGCTCAGTTTAATTGGGAATTAAAACAAATGGACGTTAAGACTGCGTTTTTGCATGGAGATTTGGATGAAAAAATATTTATGCGTCAACCTGATGGTTTTGTTGATAAATCGAAGTCTGATCATGTGTGTTTGCTTAAGAAATCTTTGTATGGCTTAAAACAATCTCCTAGACAATGGAACAAGAAATTTGACGAGTGCATGCTTTCTTTAAAATTTCGAAGAAGTTCGTTTGATACTTGCTTGTATTTTAAAGTTGATGCTAAGGTGCCTATTTTCTTGTTGATATATGTTGATGACATGCTGTTGATTAGTTCTTGCATTAAGTCTATCGAGCATGTGCAAAATTGTCTAAGTGCTAAATTTGACATGAAATATTTAGGAGATGCAAAAAGGATTCTTGGTATGAACATTGTGAGAGATAGAAAACGTTCGACTATTTTTCTGAATCAGATTTCGTATGTTGAGAAGATTTTGAGTAAATTTTTTATGTCGGATGCCCAACCTGTTAATGTTCCACTTGCTGGTCATTTTCTGCTTTGTAAACAACAGTCTCCCATTCATGAAGAAGATATTGAATACATGAAAAACGTGCCATATGCTAGTGCTATAGGTTCTGTTATGTATTTGATGGTGAGTACTAGACCCGACATTGCTTATTCTGTGAGCTGCTTGAGTAGGTATATGTCTGACCCTGGTGAGATTCACTGGGAAACTATTAAATGGTTGCTCCGTTATTTAAAACACTCTGTTAATCTTGGTTTGAAATTTTCTAAGTCTGAAAATTGTGTGTTGAAAGGATATGTGGATTCTAACTATGCTAATGATAGGGACAATAGAAAATCAACTACGTCTTATGTGTTTACCTTATGTGGCTCGTGCATTAGTTGGAAATCGCATTTACAACGTGTGGTTGCCTTGTCGGTTACCGAAACTGAATATGTTGCGATTACTGAGGCGTTCAAAGAGTCCATATGGCTAAAAGGTTTACTTTCTGAAATTTCCATGCTTGATGGTGATGTCGTCGTATTTTCTGATAGCCAGTCCGCTATCCAATTGGCTAAGAATCCTATTTTTCATGATCGAACTAAACACATTGATGTGAAGTACCACTTTATCCGAGATGTGATCGCCAAAGGTATAGTTCTTCTAGAGAAAATTCCTTCTGAATCGAATCCCGCTGATATGGGAACCAAGTGTCTGCCCGTTGAAAAGTTTGAATCATGCCTTGAAACCTTAAATTTTGATTCTTGTGATTAGGCTCTCTTGGGCTTGTGTTGTTTGTTATAGCCTGTCTGTTGGCTATAAGTTTGTATTTTTCCTGTTACTAACTTGTGTGTTGAGAACAGGTTCGTTGGTGATGGCGAAGATGCTGAAAAGGAAAAGAAAAAAAAAGGGGCATACGGCGATTATGAAATCCAAAAGGCTATGCTAAGCAGTAAACCGATATTGGGCCAAGGTGGAGATTGTTATAATTTAGCCCAAGTCCTTATTTAAATCCCGGCCCATACCGCAGCCCATCAGCTGGCAGCCCAAGGCCTCGACCCGATTCAATCGGGTCGGGCGATCCGGATCCACCTACGATATAATATTGGCCGTCCATTTTAGGTCTTGAATCTGGGCCACTCTTCACCCCCTTATATCCCCTCACCCAAAACCCTAACTCATTCTAACCTTTTGATCTTTCTCTCTCTTCGGCTGCTACCCTTCTCTCTCCTGATCTTTGGTCTTCACCCTTCTCGTTCTTCCTCCTCGTCGGAAAATCGAAAGCTGCTAGTGGAGATAACGTGATCATCTTGAGAGTGAGGTTTGAGTGAGAGTGGTGTTAGGGTTCGGGTCAACGGGGTTCCGGTTGCGCCGCCTTGGGTCGCTGTCCGAGGTGCTACCAGCTGTCGACGCGGTGGTTTTGGGACGTCGGGAAGCCACCGGTTTTACTGCTGTGTATTAAGGGGGCTGCACGTTTTGGAGATCTGAGCCGGAGGTTTTTCAGATCTACAATCTGTCCTTATTCCGGCGACTCCACGGGAAACGAAAAGGGGGTTTCTCGTTCCTAGTCCGTTTTATCGGTTTAGTTTGTTTAGTCCTTGTTTCTCTTTCCGCTTCTCTATTTTTCGTCTTCTATTGATCGTTTTCTCTCGTGTTTCAGGTACCCGTTGCTGTCCTGGAGTGAAGACGAGTGGTTCGGTGTTCAATTCCAGCTGGGCCGCGGGCTGCTGGACTGGACTGCTGCATACGGGCTTTCAGGCCGGGCCGAACTCAGAAGTCAGAAGAAGCCGAACAAGAGTGGCTAATTACGGACAGCTAGCAGCTGTCCGGGCCCTCAACAAGATCGACGAAAATTTAAAAGGACAACTCTGCCTCTTGGCGTTCCGCTGCGCTCATAAACCCAATCTGTCATGGGTGTTCGACGGTCGGCTACGCCCAACAGGGGCAATACGTTTACAAATGTCTAAAGAGAATTTGATAATTTTAGGACTTTGTTCGTGAAAAAAGTAAAGAAAATAACAGTTAAATCACATTTTGTAATGGTTTTACCTGAAGTAATTGGTCTGTATTGTTGGTCCTAGATAACCAGCAAGGTATAATTGCTGATATAAGGCCTTCAAACACACGTTGTGAATGCAGACAGATGTAAGAACGTAAGATACCCAGACTCATGATCGTATATTGCAACCAACAACAATGAATCTGATACAAATAGTTCATTAAGTATCAAATAGCAACAAATCACCAAACTGTAATAAAGGCTTGTGCAAACAATTGTAAAAAGCAAACGAAATACACACGCACGCACGCACACCCAAAAAAAAAAAAAAACAGAAATGCAGTTCTGTATCCACAAAAGTCAAAACAGCCGACCTGAGTTACAGTACAATCCCCCATCGCAATGAGAATATCTAGAATTTGATCCAAGACTTTATCGTGTATGATCTTTACAAGAGCAGTAATTAAGGAGAAGGCATGATTGCGGGTAATGGCATCAGTTGAAGAACGGGCGCAACTGACCAACAATGTCAAGTCAAAACTGTCACTGATATCCTGATATAAGAAAACAAGCACAAATTGTGATCAATAAAAGAAAAGCCACGGAGGGACAAGATTTACACATCAAAGTAATTAAGGGCAAAAACCTTTTGTGGTAAATCATTCTCAAATGAAGCACTGATATCTTCCAAGAACAGCAGAGTCTGCTGAATATAAGCTATATTATCAGAAGCGGCCTTGGGAGGATCAGACGAAGCTATATTATCCTGGTCAGCAGCTTTAAGCGTCCACTCATCATCCGTAAATATCAAGTGGAGCAGCTTAATCCGTAAATCATTCTCAAATGAAGCATAAGTTTGAGCATAGTTGAAGAATCTCCATTAATAAAATCCAATTATAGGGGGGAATTTTCAAAAAAGGGAGACGAGGAGACATACGTTAAGTCGCAACAAGGTATCCTTACTGGCATTCTGTTTACCACCATTGGCACTTCTAAATAGTACCAAAAGATTTCGGAAGATAAGCTCCTGCAGAAACAAAAAAATTAAATAAATGAAATATGAAACACAAATAAATTAACAATCAGCTAAAATAAGCACAAAGGGAACACCAAATAATAACATTAGCAACCCACAAAATAAAAGCAGTCAGTATGATATTTCACTTAGTCTTATTTATTTTTCCCATGCACTTAATCAACCATTGCATATCATAAATGCCAATTGGTCAATTCTGTTAAATAGGTAATATGAACTCAACCTGAATTCCAGTCTTCATATCTCCATAGAGGGAACAGCTAAGATTTCTCAAATTTGCAATACATGGCTCCAGAACCATTTACCTGAAAGACCAAGCACCAAAACAATCTTAACAGATAATATACCTCCAGGAAGAGGCACAATATGTCCATTCTGCGACAACTTATGGGATAGTTTGCTATCCTCAAGATAATATTGACGACGGCTTTCCAAAAGATCATTTAACAGTGACCTCACGCCAGAGACAGACATGAGTTCACTTCCCATGCCTTTGATCAAAGAAAGAATCTTCAGCTGCCAGGAAGATAACAGAGAAGAAATGAAAGTGATTATTCAGTCAACTAAATGAGTGATGCATCTAAAAATTGAAGGGTTTTTTTTTTTACATTATGGCAATTGTCTTAATGAAAAACAAACCTTTGCATGGACAGAAAGCCCAAGGGAATGGTTGAGCATGAAAACTAGGATTTAATTTTTGGTGGACTCCTCAAATCTGTATATTCATGTCAAAAACATTATAAATTAACAGCACAAGCAAACAGAATGATCATAAAAGAAGCTTGGGTCATCTTTATACAGATAAAATTAAATGAATCCAAAAGTAAGTCTCCCTAAGATATGAAAAGAAAGAACTCCCTAAGATATGAAAAGAAAGAACAAAACTAGGTAAAGAAATTAGAGTTCGGCAACAGTTGTTACACTATACATTTTCAGAAGATAATGCCCCAKTAGGGGAGTGATGATTTGGTGAAACGTAACAACTAACAATCAAATCCCAACCTCTTTGCAATTGCTTGTTGCACTAAAAGGCTCTCTGATGATGAACTGAGCAGAGAAGTGAAGAACGAGTCGAGAACTTTTTGTCCGACAACATCAACTTCTTTTGCTGAATAATTAAACCCAACAGCTCTCCAGAAATGCGAGAACGCTCCATTGATGCCTGCAAAATCACTGGATTGGAATGCCAGTTTAAAGAATTTGAATTTTAAATAAAAATACTTCAATGTCACTGCATACCGTTGCTAATACGAGACCACGACGCGGATAGCTCTTCAATGCACAGCCCATGGCAGCCACCCGTACATTCTAGAAAAGAACCAAAGATTAAGACAGCGAAAGTCTATGGCTAAGCAAAAGCCAAAAGCAAAGAGGATCTGAAGAAGAATAAAGTTCTAAAATCTGGTTATCACTTGATAGTGGAACGAGAACAGAAGGGAAATCTGCAAGGAGCTGAAAATCCGACCCCTCGTCTAACTGATAACAAACATTTGAGAAGGACTGAAGACTTTCGATTTGAGCAGCATAGGGAACGCCTGAAAGTTAAAAGCGCCCAAACAATAAAAACAATTAGTTAACATGAAAAAATAAAGAAATTCTGCAAATATTAAAACGGTAAACATTTTAAAAGGTAAAGACAGATCAATTAAGAGATCCACACCCTTAAAAGAATTCCAACAAAAAGATTTGTCTCTACTAACACAAAATCATTTAGTCAAAGTTAATCTTCCACCGATTCCAAAAATACATCTTTAAAACTCAGCCTCGAAGAAAAATGTGGTAAATGCAACTCTACTTAATTAAGCCTACTGAATTAGATAACGAATAGCAAATCCGTAATATGTTACAAGAGTGACATTAATACCAATGCCTTTGAACTATGATATTCACATTTTCTCTTTTTGAGAGATGAAGAGATACTCCAATGCACTAAGAGAGTTTCATTGGTGTAAAATATGGATCAAATCTACAAACTAAAGCAGCTTTCATCGTCAATTTCTAAAAATAGATTAACAAATCAAATTTAAGAATAGTCACATGCTAGTATCTGAGAATTCTCATGATGAAGTCTCCATTTGATGTAGAAAAGCTGGTATTCAGCGATTAAAAAATCAAACATATCACAGCAACAGTAGTCTATGAAATGCTAGTGGGTTTTTTTTAAACTTTTTTTCTATACCGCAATATATCTGTCAAAGTTTACATACACTCCAACTATCACCTTTTTTCAAATCATTTACTCTTCTGTACTCATTAGCCAGATCCAGGAAAACTGTCAAGAACATGAAAAGATGGAGTAAAATAGAAAACAAAGGGATGAGGGTGGCTTAGACAAACCTTCTCTGAACATTTTCAACATTATTCGCGTCAGAGAGGTCTTGCCCTTAGTTAACAGGCACTCCAGATGTTTCTTGAAAACATCTTTAGAGTGACAAGCAAAGAACATAAATAGATCCTGAAGCATGGTCACCCACTACCCGTGCATATCCTGCAACAAATGCAAGTTTTTACTTTTACTGCACCACAGAATAGTCAATGGCATACACTTATTTCACTAAAACAAAAAAAAAAATCACCAACCGCGATGCCAAATCATCAGGTGCCGTCTGCAAAAACCTCAAAAACAGACAGGCTAGAATCTCAGCATTGAGGTCTTTGACGTCAGTGTCATGAAGATATTCTAAGACTCCTTTACAATCACCATCCAGGATTCTTTTCTTGGACTAATTAGCCATACAACAGAGCATCAGGAATTTCTATTTAATTGATAAAAAGTGGAAACATATTATACCTGTCTGCAGATATCCCCAAAGACTCTAGCATCTACCACTCATTTTTGAGAATTGGAAAGCAAGAATCAAGAATTTCAGAAGATCGGCCAACATCTGACAAGTCACTACAACAAAAAGGGTGTTTAGTGACGCTTTTTTTATGTTTAGTGACGCTTATAAGCGTCGCAAATCACTTTACCTATGCTTGGGAAAGTGGTACGAATTGCGTTGTTAAATTTGATGTCACGAATTTAATTTATTCATGACGCAAGATGCATGCGTCATGAACATGAATTTGGTGACACTATTTCTTTTTTGTCACGCATAGAAGTTTTTAGACGACACTAATTAATTTTTGTGTCACTAAATTAACAACTTTGTGTCACTAAATTAACAACGTTTTTAATGAAATAGCGTTGTCAAATTCAAGACACTTTTATAATTTAGTCATTAAGAATATGACATTTTTCGATAAAGTGTCACCAGAATAGAGACACGTCTAAGTAATAGCGTCATCAAATTCATTACGCTTTTAACGATTTGTGTCCTTAAATCTGCAATGATTTTTCAAATTGTAGTTACAATATTTGCGACGCTTTTAAAATTTTAGTCGCTAACTTGATTACGCTTTTGACGACTTGTGTCATTAAATTGCCTACACTATACATTTTGTGTCTTAATTATTATTATTTGTTTTTTTTGATTAGTAAATTTGATCCTATTATTATAAAATAATAAGAAATAAAGGGTGATGGGAAAAAAATAAAAACTGAACCATCTAAGTTACCACCCTAATCAATTCAAACTCGAACACACACCAACATAAACCATCCTAAACGAATCGTTAAAATAATCTGAAAGATGAAAAACATTGGGGCCAGTTAACATTTATAGTCCTCAACTTGGTCCTCTTACTAGTCCATTTTCCTCTTGCTTTTTTTTGATTCTTTAGAACTTTCTTTCTTATGCTCTTGTTTATCCCTCTTCCTTTCTTTTATTCTTATTTTTATTTTTTTTGTTGTTTTACATTCCTTTCTTCTTATCACTCAGTCCAACCCACAAGCCAGGACACTTTTAGCTTATTGTGCCTTGAGCCAACTATGCACCAGAACAACTTCTCTTAACATAAAAAGTTGAATACAATGATTGATACATGAAGCAAGCTCTATGAACTACGTAGAATGCTTCAGAAATTTGTTCATGCTGATGAAGCATTTACATGGAAACCCCGAAAACACAAACAGGGGGAAAAAAGATGAATTATTCATAATGGATACCTTTTTTCTTTACAACATAAAATACAGGTGCCAAGAAGACTGAAATTTTCACACTCAGCAGATTGTGAAGTAATAGTCTCTGCAACTGCCAAGAAAGCATATATTAATTGTAGCAAGAGTTATATATTTGTGTAAATAATGTGGGACCACGTTTCTCACCACATTCTGAATTTATAGCATCATCTTGTGTAAAGCATATATTAATTGTAGCAAGAGTTATATATTTGTGTAAATAATGTGGGACCACGTTTCTCACCACATTCTGAATTTATAGCATCATCTTGTGTAACATGGAGGACGTGGGTGTGTGTGTTTTAATGGGGTGGTTTAAAGGGGATTTAGTGGGCTGAGTTGTTGGTCCATGTTCACAAATAATAACATTAATTATTAATTATTTAGTTTAAATAATATTTTAAAACAATATTATTTGTTAAATTTGTAAGTTTACAAAAATATGTCACCAATTTTATTACGTTTTTGATAAACGTCACACGCTTACAAGAAAACGTTATCATTTAAATTTATTTAACGACACTTTAAAAAAGTGTACGCAAACTATTGTGAAAATACTAACAATTTTGTAAAAGTGTCGCCTATATTGTTATAAATGCAGACACTTTTGTGAAAATGTTATCATATAAATACGTTTTTTAAAAAGCGTCATGATGAAGGGTATAATTACTGACACTTATGTAAGAGCGTCGTTATTTAATTCGTTATTTAATTACGCATTGTATCGTCAATTGGGCAAGAAAAAATGACACTTTTGAAAATGTGTCGTTATATAAGTACACTTTTTAAAAAGCGTCGTTATATTACTAAACATGCTGACATTTTTCTAAAAATGTCACTATTTAATTACATTTTCTAAAAAGTGTCATTAAAATTAGTTTTAACTCGCTTTTTAAAAAACGTAATGAAAAAATGACGCTTTTTAAAAAGCGTCACCAATTTGTGTTGCTATATATCTCTTTTGTTGTAGTGAGTCAAAGAGGCAAGCAAAATGAAAAATGGTTTTCAAAAAACGTCACTAGAGCTGGAGAAATTTTAAACAGGAAAATTTGAACAAAATCAAGAAGAATAATGTCTTTGAAAGCTCGTTGGAGTTGCAGCATTTTACAACCATTTCAAAATTGAAGTCAGATGAGAACAGAATACAGTTTCAATTTTTGAGATGCTTTGAAAGATAAAGACAAGTAAAACCATATTTTTTAAGAATAAATTTGTTCAGTGAGATATTGCTCAATTCATACTCTCTAAGAACTAAGTCCACAAGTAAAAGGTCCTCAAATCATTGATTTAACTTTATAAATAAACAAGGTGTACTATAATCTCTCACTTGCATAAACAAGAAAGTATCAAACGAGCCACTTCTTTTCGTGCCAGGTTTAAAGGCATGCTTTTGCAAGCAATAAATGACCGAGTGAAGATATACACGCCAATGTAGTATTATCAGCTCATGTTTCCTATTTTGTATCTGTTTACCGTGTTTGACACTGGAGGGACACTCTCACAGAAAGACCACTTGATTTCTTAGCCAATTCCAAAGTCTTCAAGTTTGATTTCTGAACAGGTTGAGCAAAAGCATAAAAATTGTCCAGCAACACAATCAATATTCATTTAACTGAAACAAGAAGTATTGAAAAACAAAGAAACCTTGGGTCGAATAAGAAGTATGGGGAAGATTGTTGTTGCTAATGTCATTGTATATTGTTCCTGATCCTTCATGTTTGTGATAACTTGTTGCAGGCACAATGAAGCAGTATTACTGGAAACAGGCATGTTTGTTAACGAACCTGCAAAATTAACAAGCAATGAGAAGAAGTTGAACTATTAAAATCCTCCTAATCCTAAGTTCTTGATACATAAAGAAGTGACCAGGAGATGCATGTCCGTAATTTTTATTTAACTTTTTTGAATAACGAAGTTTTCCCATCTTTTTCAAATAAATCAGTAACTGTAAAACCGTCAACAAGAGAGAGTACCCAAAATAGAACAAAGGAAAAAAAATTGTCTAAGTGAATAGCATCTCAATTGACAGAAAAATATCGATGCATCTTTGAAGCACATTCTGGTGTGCTTTCATAAGGAGTGATGAATTTAATAGTTCAGATAAGTTCTTCAAATTCCGAACTGCTCACTTAGGTCATCATCACAAAAACGGTGGATTAGTGCATCCTGAATGGCATCAAATCTCTGGACAAACAGTAGAAAAAACGCATTAAGTAGTAGTAATAATAATAGTAATAATATTATAACAACAACAACTAAGGAGCACTAACTAGAATCTATTGTAGAGCTTGCCAAAGTAAAGAAAATACATAAGCGACTGACAAGGCGGACAACTATTTTTAATTTGAAATTCACGTACAGGACTATAACCAAAATCAATTTGCAACTCCATAACTTTAACAGAAAAGGTATTACATTTGAGCCAGCAGTTTTCCCTAGGAATGTTGACTACATCCAAGTCCAAGACTGCTAACCTTCGAATCGCATCCTGTAAAAATACCAAAATGACAAGTATTTAAAGAATTTTAGTTAATTCAAAACCAACTCTAGTTATACAAACAAGCCCGAGATCAGTGAGCAAGCATTCATGAAATAAAAAACAATGACATAATAGCATTGCGGTATCAATGATTAAATGTTGGTCGATTGACAATGTCAAAAATAATAATCCCTGGGCATGTTCGCAAGCAAAAAATATTCTTGGATCGGGTATTTCTTGTGATGACTCCAAATGTTCATCTAATATCTTGCAGAGCAATTCATAGGTTGAATTGACTTTCTTGGACGGTATCTTAGTGTCCTACAAATTTCACATTAAGAATCAAAATATAAATTATTACCACTCACCCAAAAAGACCAAAGAAAAGAAAAGGAAAATAATCAACCTTCAAGAAACCAAAGAACGCTTCCCGGTATTCATTAGGATACTTCTCACAAATACAAACCAGAATCTGTTTGCCTTGGCTACCTGCAAAAACGAGCCAAATTACACAATAGAAAATAACTGTTCAAAAGCAAAACAAGAATAAGGACATAAGAAGAATAAATCCGAGCACAATTACAAACCTGATTCGGATGATACCAAATTAATCTGCCCTGAAATATCTTTATGGGCATGGAAAGAAGTCTAACGACCACGCGGCTAACATAGTCTTTAATAGGATTATTGATAATAAAGTATGACTGCACTGATCATCAGAAGCACAGTAGAGCAAAATATTTGATTAGATACAGGTAAGCAAATGTGATATACAAGAAAATTAAATCATCACCAACCTATGCTCAAGTAACGAGTCCAGAAACACAGCTAAGAACTTATCAATGTTAAAGTCCTTGGTCAATCCTGAAAGAATCTCTGAAACATCACTTCAAATCAAGAGGATAAATATAAGAAACTCCAATTTCAGATCTTTCAAATTTAACAGAGATCTATGAATATAATTACCTGATCTCGTTGAAGACACTCATAGTCTTCTCGGGGATCAATTCCACAGATTGAAGCTAGACAATAAACCATAATGTTAGTGATCAGCCAGGTAATATCAACACCTCGACGATACTAAAGACGCTATATGTAAGTATTGCGTCACAGCTAATCAAGATGCAAAGTTACAAAAAAATTAAAAAAAGTTCTAAGATGAATGCACAAGCAAGTATAGGTTTTTGAAATAAAAAATAAAATAAGCAACACTAAATCTTAAAATAAAATACACAATAAAAAATTAAAAAAATAAAAACTAAACTAAATAAAAAAAAAGTAAGAACAACTCTAAAAACCCCGTAAAACCCCTAAACATGGACAACCGTAAGAAAAACTAAACTAAAAAAAGAACCATAAAAACCAAAAAAGAAAAACTGAAAAACTAATATTTGGGCTCTGCCTAATGGAATGTATTCCATTAGGCGAAGTGGCACAAGTTTTTGTAACCCAGTAAAAGTTGCAAAAGAAAAACAACACCTGAACAACGCTGATTAGAGTCATAAACGACATGTGCAACTATGCAAGTCACTATTATCTTTTGCCTCTGCATTAGCTATATCAGCCACCAAATGCAACAAGCTTTTGACAACTTTAGGTGCCAAGGCTGCCTTTTGGGCTAGTAAACTCACAATCACTAGCGCCCAGCCTGTATAAGAATAAAGATAATCTCCATTCTCTAAGAGAAAATTCATAGTCTCAGAATAAAAGAAAAACACAAAATTGGCATGTTCGAACTCAACCTTCTGACCAGTCCTCTGGCACCATGTTGCAGTTTAGAACTCACATGTTGCAGAATCCTCTTCACAGTGTCATTATCAACAGTAACAAGTCCCAAAACCTCCAAAAAATAGATGTGCAGAATCCAATCACATGCTTCGACGGCAGAATCTTTCTCAAGGGTGCAGCCTGAAAAATCAACATTTTAAGTACTCATGATAGGAGTAGATATAAAGGGATTAAAGAATCATAAGCCCAAATAACATGTTCTCACATAATTACAAATAGCCTCCAAAACACCCATGTCTCGAATACATTGTTGTATGATTACCTCCCTGGGTAGCAATGCTCCTGATGCTTTAACTCCATCAAGGAACGTCCATTTACTGTTCCTGCACCACCAACATTAAATAGATGAGGCACACCCCGGCCAGGAGGCGAAAAGATTTTTAAAATAAAAAATATAGAAAACCCTCAAAAAATTAAACTAACTAAAACACTCAAAAAAGAACCCTTAAAAAATGAAAACATAAATAGAAACTTAAAAACTAGAAATACTAAAAAAAGTCAAAACCTAAAAATAAAAAAATATAAATAGAAACTAAAAAATTGGAAAACCCTAAGAAAAACCACCCTTAAGTTATTTTTTTTAAAAAAAGAAAACTAATCAGAGAACCCTAAAAACCCAAAAAGAAAATGTAAAAAACTAAAATTTGGACTCTGCCTAACACTAAGTTTTTGTCTAGATTAGATTTGCTGCATAATGAGTTATATGGATCGCTTACACAGTCATAATATAAAGAAACTAGAGAAACAAGAATGAACTAGGACAGAGACCTATAAATCCATAAATCCTAAGGAACTTGTTACTAAGACTTACCCTGTGTTGATTAACTGCAGTATTTGGACAAATACATGTATGTCATGGTATGGCAACGAACACAGAATAAGGTCATCTGCAATGTACGCATGAACCCTACAGCACCAAAAAGAAATAAATACGAGTGAATTAAAAATGTACCAAACCCGCAAATCAGAAGCAAAAATTACTCGCAAAAATAATCATGCTTGCATTGAAGCAGAAATCATACTTATATCTACGAATTAAATACTCCAACGTCTTCAAAGCCGAATGCAACTCAAGATATCCGGACAATAATCATAAGATATCCTAAAGTGACATTCTAGAAGGTAGACATAAAGAACCATTCTAGAATGTGAGCGGGACGCCATTTCAAGTGACTTTCTACTCTTTTTAGGGGCTGAAAAGGAAAAAAAAAATTAGCATTTTCACAAATTTAATAATTTTCTCATTTACAAATAAAGTTAATTTTATTAAATAATTAACAACTAAACAAGAAATGAATATATTCAAATTTTCACATAATTAATGATTTCTCACAAAATAAATAAATTAAAACTTTTTTCACATAATTAATAATTTCATATAAATTTAATTTTTCACATAATTAAGAGTTTTACACAAAATAAATCAATTGACATATGAACAAAATTAATTATTCACATAATTAATAATTTATATATTTGTAAGATTTATATTTATTGATTTGTGATGAAATTATTAATTATTTGAATAATTAAGTTTGTTCATATGTCAATTGACTTATTTTGTGTAAAATTCTTAATTATGTGAAAAATTAAATTTATATGAAATTTTTAATTATGTGAAAAAAAGTCTTAATTTATTTATTTTGTGAGAAATCATTAATTATGTGAAACTTCAAATTTATTCGTTTCTTGTTTAGTTGTTAATTATTTAATAAAATTGATTTTATTTGTAAATGAGGAAATTATTAATTTTTTGAAAATGTTAAAAAAAAAAATTCTTTTCAACCCCCCAAAAGAGTAGAAAGTGGTCCGGGACGCCCTTGTAATGGCGTCCAGCTCACATTGTAGAACAGTTTTTTATATCTATCTTCTAAAATGTCACTTTAGGTTCAGGACGCCCTTGGAACGGCGTCCCTCTCAAATTTTAAAACGGTTATTATTTGTACCTTCTAGAATGTTAGCAGGGCGTCATTCCCAAACGCTTCCCGCCACAAAAAATCAATTTTTTTTGAAACTGTGATATTTTTTTAATTCTTATTTAAAAATATATTATTTATTTAATTAAACCCAATTAGAAATTTGAAAGATGAATTTGTGGTTTATTGTTAGAGTATCTCATGTAGAGAATTTTTTTTTTTTTACCTCTTCAATTATGCTCGTTTGATACTTTGTTTCAAACTTTTATTTCGTACATTTTACCTTCTAAATTGTACGAATTTTGCACTTAACCTCCTGAACTTCCGTTTTTTGTAGAAATTCTGGCCGAAACTCACTCGTGTGACATGCACGTTTATATATAAGGGATAAAATCGACTTTTCATCCTCCTCATGATTCCTGCTCAAAACAATGACATGTGAGCACTCGTATGACCTGTTAAGATAATGTTCACATTAATATATGTGTACACGTAAGATTCGAAACTTACGTAGTGCTCAAATGTCATTATTTTGAGCGGGAGTTATGAGGAGGAGATAAAAAGTCAATTTTACCCCTTATATCTTAGCGTGTATGTCATACGATTGAACTCCAATTTCCACCAAATACGAGAGTTCAAATGGTTAAGTGTAAAATTTGTACAGTTTAGGAGGTCAAATTGGGCATAGTTCAAGAGGTAAAAGAAAATTTTCTCGTTATTTTATTAAAAAGTTAGTCATGTCAGCAAGTCAAAAGCAGTATAAATAATTTACCCTCCAATGCATAGTGTCATTAGCGGTGTTTTGCTGACATGAAAAAAATTGATCTCAAAACTTTCAATCGCACTGTTTGATTTTTGAAAGAATGTTAAATAGAATAAAGTAGCAAAAAACTATGAACTTATGTTTTACTATACGGTTTTGGACTATTTTTAATTTATCTTTTGGTCAAATTTATCTATATTTTATATTATTTTTTATTTTAATATTATTGAAAAGTAAATGACACATGCACAAAACGATTGATGTTGACTTTATGCATTTGAGATAATTTTTAAAATCAAATTTTAACTTATTCTTTTAACATTCATCTTACTTGAATAGACATTCTATTATTTGATTGACATGTCTTGAAATTATTTAACGTTAAAAGACCTGCATTGGAGATGCTCTTACTGTCACCGTTAGCTCGATTAATTTTGTTACCCCACAATTCGGTCGATCTCCGACCTTCTAAATGACCACAAAAAGATCACCTACGACCACAAAATGACCAAGTACAACCACAAACCTACCACTCTAAGCCCATAGATGGACCTAAATGACCACTTTTCAGTATTGCAAATTAACACTAATCAAGAGAAGCGAGATAAACCTTTTGCTATATCAACACTAATTACGAACTACCATGCATTTATAACACTATGTTGTAAAATTATTCTTTCAAATACTAAATAAAGTTTGATAATTACAACAAAAACACCGTCCTCTATCCATTTTTCAGGTAATCAGATCTAAAACAGTCTCAAATTAGATTTGTCGGTAATCTTGTAGAACCCCAGCAAAACAGTCTCAATTTCAAACACTCTAATTCCATGGTTGTCGTCGTCTTCCCCAAGGCTCGAACAAACTCGCTGGAAAAAAAAAACCAGGCTTCTTCACTTTGGACCAGACTCGCCGGAAAAGATTCACCCGCCTTCAAGAACCTTTTCCCATAAACCTTATGTCTCAATTTAGACTGTATAGTCTCAATTTCAAAAAACCCCATATTCCATCGCTGCCGTCATGTTCCCCAAGCCTTGAATAGAGTTGTCGAAAAAATCTCGACTCCTTCACTGAAACTTGGACCAGATTCGCCGGAAATGTTTCACCCGCCCGTCGGAACATTTTCCCACAAGCCCTGTCTCAATTTAGATCGTCATCGAATTACGAGAGTGTGGGTGGAGCTTGTCCAAAAAAGTTATCTGAGTGAGAGAGGGAAATGAAATGGGAGAGAAGCCTTGATTGAAAATGACAGGGGCAATTCCATTTTTTCATCGTCCAAAAGCAGTATTTGAAAAGGTTGTCTCGGCGGGTGCGGATAAAATACCCCGCTCGGGGTAGGCGTGAAAAAAAATAGTCAACACAAAAGTTGATCGTCTAGGCACGCCTAGGCGTGCGGGTAAAGGCACAAAAGTTAATCGTCTAGGCACGCCTAGGCGTGCGGGTAAAGACGCAAGCCTTTTCGATAATTGATACATGTTTTCTTTATTATTAAATTGGGCCATAATAAAATATTTTATAAATTTATAATACCTCCAAACCCAAACTAAAAAGTTATGTAAAGTTAATATTTTAACTCTGTATATAAGTTATTAGTCCTGTCTTATTTTGTTTATATCCAATATCGTTTTGGAAAAACGTGAATATCGGATAATGTTTATTTATTATCTAATTGTATGAACAAATAATTGCTCTTTCGAGATGATTTCCAAAATGAAATAAAAACAAACATGTTAGGTAAATTATAAAATGAAATAAAAAAAAACAAATTAGGTAAGTTAGGTGGGTTTAAATTAATTTGAATGAAAAAACGGACACTTATGAAATTGATTTTTGTCTCGGTGTTTACTTTTAGTCAAATTGAATCCTGGATGTTTTTTTTTTGACCTGCTATTTTTGAGTAGTATAATTACACTCAAGCGTGTGTGTATTATGAATTGTTTTTGAAATCTCAATTAATTCGAAATATATTATGCATGAATTTACTACACAAGGAAATTTATATGAGGAAGTAAAAATTACGAATTGGTGTTGCAATCAAATTATTAGGAAAAATATATATATATTTAAGGAAGAATGAACTAAATTTGGCGACAAAGTTTCACAAAAGAATATGATAAAGACACTCATAAAAGGTTGACTTATTGTTATAATATTTTTTATTTAAAGAAAAATAGAGGTTTTCAAGAAAACGTAATTATGGGTATTTATCAAGTATACTTGGTCGACTTTCTAAATACAATAAAGTGCTCAGGGATTCCCAATCATGTTTTGAAATTGAAGATTTGAGTTGCGGTTATGTTTATTCGAAACATGGATCAAGTTTCGTGACTATGCAATGATACAAGGTTGGCCGTTACCCAACCAAAAGTCAATTATTGTTACTTGCTGTAAAATGTTAATAATTTAACGAAACAAATCTTATGCAACTAATTCGATTGGATTTTATTTAATCTTAAATTAGAGGGGATATGATTTATTTATTAAGTTTCATAATTATACTTATGAGACTCTTATAATGATTTGACATATTAAGAAAAGAAAAGTAATTTAATTAAAGAATCTTAATCCTCACACCAAATATGTCAATTAGAAAATTGATTTAATTTTATTAATTATGACACATATATAAATTTTTGTTTATTGAGAGATTTAATTACATTCAAGCGTGTTTTTTATGAATGGTTCTTAAGATTTTAGTTAATTCCAAATATATTATGGTTGAGTTTTAGGTGATTGACAAATATTTGTTTTGATTTAGTTATTTACCAAAAAGCGAATATAAATGATTATTATAAAATATTAAAAATTAACAAGATATGATTTGATTATTAAGTTATATAGTTATAATTATGAGACTCGTGATGGTTTGACCGATTAAAATAGAAGTGAATTTAACTTGATTCTAAAAAATGGTCAAAAAATACCAAAAAAAATACCAAGTTCCACGCCAAATCTATATATATATATATATAGTAATAACAATACTGGTTATATAAGGTAATTGTTTTGTCTCCTACCAAAACTCTTTTCTTTCCATAAAAAAGAAACTTTTTTGGCTTGACTTTTCAACTATTTTTTAAATTTAAATATCAGCCTTCAACTATTACGAATCTATATATATATAATAACAATGTTTTCTATTTGAGGCAATTGTTTTGTCTCCCGCCAAAACATTTTTCTTTCCCCAAAAAGAAATTTTTTTGGCGCAAAGCCACTTTTGTTGACTTTTCAACTATTTTTTAAATTTTAAATATTAATTTTTAATTGTTGGTCAACACGGAGTGAGATTTCAAGGATCTATTTTGCCCGATTTTTCCTGACTTTCGTTATGAAACCTACCCTCCGCGGCCGCTTTATTTTTTCTTCCCAAATTTCTGCAAACAAATTCTAGCCTTTTCTTCTACTGATATTTCTCTCAGGCCACAAATTTTTCTCCCCTTATCAAAACTTCTTCGTAATTGTTTCAGAATAACTAATTATTTCCAAAACCATCGGTTATTTTAATTTTTATTCAACCAAACAAAAGAGCCATCCTTCTCTCTTTCTTTCTCGATCTAATCTGAAATTATTAGCATTTTATTGGAGGTCTTTCGATCTGGTTCTTCACCAAATGAGGGAGGCGGCAGGTTTAGAGCGACGAATACAGGGCAACAGTGGATCGATTTCGGAGGCGATGGATCTAGGGTTGCGGCAAGAGAATAGCGGCACCCTGATTGGGTTGGTGATTCACTCGGTCCCGTCTCATGTATGTGTATGACGTTTGTCTCCTGCGAATTCATATATTATCTCTTGACCCGCTGACCTGAATCGACACCCTTTTTTTCAGACATTCGAACCAATTTGGTATATAATTGCAATGGAGCTCAAGGACAAATGTAAGCGTACAGCATGTCTCAGCTATATCGGTGGTTGCGACTTTAACGATCTCTACTGTTTTTATTTTCATTGGTTATTGGCAATATGCAAGTATGAATGGGCACACCAACTGTTTGATTATTTGTCCCAACGAACGAAACCGTATATATACAGCTCAAATGTGCATTACTTTTCTTTTCTCTATTTTTTTTTTAATCTTTGGTGTTGGAGATGAGAGTGAAACGGCGAGATGCTGAGCAATGGATGGCCCACCATATGCTTCCTGAGCCATTGAGGATGCGTATAATACGATACGATCAGTACATATGGCAAGAAACCAAAGGTATCCTCTATTTGCGGTGACACTAGAAATAATATATGAATGGTAATTTTGTGGTGGAGTTATTTTTGTGAATTAAATGCAAAAATCCATGTTTAGATATATATATTTATTTGTTGTGAGATATAGAAAAATCCTCGATTTTGAATCCATATATATATATATATATATGTATATATATATATATATATTTATTTATTTATTGTGAATAAAATGCAAAAATCCTCGATTTTGAATCTTATTATCCTTGAGTTTTTTAATTTTAATTTTGTTTATGAATATTATTGGTAAGTATTTTCTCATTTGTTTTAAGTTTCTTTGTTTATGGATTATTATTTTGAAAAGAAAGAAAGTATAGGTTAGGTAAGTCTAGATTATTTACACTGTCATTGTACATTTTAGAATTATTTATTAATATGTTATGTGTTKTATTTTGGTTTATGAATATGATCCATGTAATATTRAGATTTTATTTTCTGTATCATTGCTTTGGTTTTATTTATTAGAAATGGTTTTGCATATGAAGACTAACAGTAAGAGTCTAATATACGCATTGATTTTTTGATCAATTGGGTTTTTAATTTTTAAGTCCGGTTGCTTTTTTTTTTCTTCATATGTAATTTAAATGGACTCTATTATTTTTATTGGTATGCAGCGATTGTTTTGCAAATAATCATATGATGCTTTGAGTGTGATTGAAGATTGTATTTTGTACTTGCTGTGTTTTTTTTTTTTTTTTGTGTGTGTGTGTGTGTGTGTTTTTTTTTTTGTTTGTTTGTTTGTGTTCGGTATAGTAACCACTTTTTTATGATTTAGGTTACCAAAATGAGAGCTAAATAATACTTTCACTGTGTCTAGAAAGCATGAAAGCAAGTTGCTGTGTAGTTTTTTTTTTTTTTGGGTTATATTTAACCACTTTTCTACGATTTAGGTTACCAAAAAAATGAGAGTTAAATAATACTCTCACTCTCTATCTAGGAAGCATGAAAATCCAGAAAGCACGAATTCAAGAATGCAAGAAATCAATCCAACAAATAAAAACATGGGCTGGTATTTAGATTCGATATGGTAAATTTTATTCCGTCATTTATGTTCTTTAAAACTTTTCAAGAATATCTTTAATTTTGTATTACCACTTGCAGGCAGCAATTGCAAGGCATTTTAATGAGAATTAGCAATGTCAATCATCATTCTATACCTTCACATGGTAAAAAGAAAAAATCATATGTTTTTTTTAATTTGTATGTTATGAATTCTCTGTTCTTTTGGAATGCCCAAACTCAGTTTTCCCTTTTGAATTTGTTGAATCATTTGGTGTGCTTACTTTTAACATGTTTCATGAATAATGAGCCTTAATATTATTATTATTATTATTATTATTATTATTATTATTATTATTATATCAATTTTCTTTGACATTTTGTGTTATATGTGTTATTTATTTATTTAATTTTTTAGCAATGTTGTTGTGATATAGGCACCAAGATGGGAAAATAACGTGTTTTCCTATGTGAACGGTATGATTTTATTTTCTTTGTTTTCTCAAGTGAACTTAATTTTGTCTTGCATTTTTGAATGTCTTGATTCTATATTATCTAATTTGACCAAAAAAAAAACTTATAGCCTTTTATTAATGTTAGGTTAATACAATCAACTTTAAGAGATCTTTTGCAYTGCACCTACTTTTGTGTAGCAAATATTCATTTTACGCTACATATGTTACAATTAAGTCGTCTTTTCAAATTTTCTTTTGTTTTTTCTGTTTTATTTTGAATCTGCAGCACATCGATTTTTTTAAATACCTCATTGAATGACATTTGTTTCTGTTTTACCTGTGACCAAAGACATTCGTTCGGAACTTGGTCCCTTTATATTTATTGTCGCAGCCATCGGTGGTGCCCATGCCGATGAGTGTTTGAGTTCTGAACTTCTTTGTAAACATTGCTTTGATGTGTTTATTTAATTTGTAATTGCGTTTAGAGAACTGAAGGCTATATAATCGCGATATAAATGTGAGTCGACTGTTACTATATTGGTGTTGCAGTAGTAGTTTTTTAAAAATAAATTATTGTTCCTTGGTTAATTTTTTGAATCTTATTATCCTTAAGTTTTAATTTTAATTTGTTTATGAAAATTATTGGTAAGGGTTTTCTTAATTCTTTTTTGGTTTCTTATGTTTATGGATTGTGATTTAGAAAGAAAAAAGAAAAGGGTTAGGTAAGTCTAGATATTATTTACATGTCATTGTGCATTTTAGAATTATTTATTAATTTGTGTTGTGTTTTATTTTGAGTGTAATAACCTGATCCATGTAATGTCGGGATTTTGTTTGATGTATTCATTTCTTTGGTTTTATTTATTTGAAATGGTTTTGAATACGAAGACTAACAGTAAGAGTCTGATATTCACATTGATTTTTTTATCAATTGGGTTTTTTTTTATTTTTAAGTTCGGTTGCTTTTTTTTCTTTCTTAATATGTAATTTAAATAGACTCTATTATATTTTATTGGTATGTCAAAATTGTTTTTCCAAATAATTATATGATGCTTTGAATGTGATTTGAGGATTGTATTTTGTAGTTGCTGTGTAATTATTATTATTATTATTTTGGTGTTTTGTATAGTTAACCACTTTTCTATGATTTAAGTTACCAAAAAAATGAGAGTTAAATAATACTTTCACTCTCTATCTAGAAAACATGAATTCAAGAAAGCAAGTTGTTGTGAATTTTATTTAAATTAATTATTATTAATTATTATTATTATATGTTGTTGTTGTTGTTGTTGTTGTTGTTGTTGTTGTTGTTGTTATTTTTTTTAATTATTTTTTTGTTGTGTGTGTATGCGTGTTTATAGTTAACCACTTTTCTATGATTTAGGTCCCCATAAAACTGAGAGTTAAGTAATACTCTCACTCTCTGTCTAGGAAGCATGAATTCAAGAATGAAAGAAATCAATCCAGCAAATAAAAACATGGGCTGGTATTTAGATCCAGTATGGTATTTTCTATTTCATCATTTCTGTTCTTTAAGCATTTCTAGACTCTCTTTAATTTTTTATTACCACTTGCAGGCAGCAGTTGCAAGTCTAAAGTGAACTAGCAATGTCAATCATCATTCTATACCTGCACGTGGTAAGAAGAAAAAATCGTATTTTTTTTTATTTGAATATCATGAATTACTCAATGTACAAATATTAAATCCTGCACCACTTTCTATCAAGATCCTCTTTTGTTCTTATCGAATGCCCAGACTCAATTTTCCCTTTTGAATTTGTTACATCATTTGGTGTGCTTACTTTTAACATGTTTTGAGAATAATGAGTCTCAATATTATTGGTTAGTGCTTTATTATTATTATTATTATTATTATTATTATTATTATTATTATTATTATTATTATTATTATTATTATTATTATTATTATTATTTCAATTTTATTTGATATTTTGTGTTATTTGTATTATTCTTTTTATTGAGCAGTGTTGTTGTGTTATAGGCACTAAGATGGGAAAAAAATTTGTGATTCCCTATGTAAACGGTATGATTTCGTTTTCTCAAGTGAATTTACTTTTATCTTGCATGTTTGAATGTCTTGATTCTATCATCTAATTTGATAAAAGAAACTTATAGCTTCTTTTATTAATTTTAGGTTAATAGACTCAACTTTAAGAGCTCTTTTATGCATTGCGCCTACTTTTCTGTAGCAAATATTCATTTTACGCTACATATGTTACAATTAAGTCGTCTTTTCAAAATTTATTTTATTTTTTCTGTTTTATTTTGAATCTGTAGCACATCGATTTATTTTATTTTATTTTGTTTTATTTTGAATCTGTAGCACATCGATTTTCTAAATACCTCATTGAATGACATTTGTTCTGTTTTACATGTKGCCGGAGACMTTTGTTYRGAACTTGGYCCCTTTATACCTGTGGTCGCAGCCATCGGCGGTGCCCATGCCGATGAGTGTTTGAGTTCTGAAATTCATCATAAAAATTGCTTTGATGTACTTATGGCTGAGAACTAAAAGGTATTTTTTATTTATGTAATTTGTAATTGCATTTAGAGAACTGAAAGCTATATAATTGCAATATAAATGCAAGTCGACTGTTACTATGTTGGTGTTGCATTAGTAGTTTTTAAAAATAAATTATTGTTCTTTGGTTAACTTTTTGAATCTTATTATCCTTAAGTTTAATTTTTTATGTTTCTTATGTTTATGTATTGTGATTTTGAGAAAAAAAAAATATGAGTTATGTAAGTCTAGATATTATTTACACTGTAATTGTGCATTTTAGAATTATTTATTAATTGTGATGCGTTTTATTTTAGTTTATGAATATGATCCATTTAATGTTAGGATTTTGTTTGGTGTATTCATTTCTTTAGTTTTATTTATTAGAAAAGGTATTGCACACGAAGACTGACACTAAGAGTCTGATATACACATTGATTTTTTGATCAATTAGGTTTTTGTATTTTTAAGTTTGGTTGCCTTTTTTTTTTCTTAATATGTAGTTAAATGGACTCTATTATTTTTCATTGGTATGTGGCGATTGTTTTTCCAAATAATTATATGATTCTTTGAATGTGATTGAGGATTGTATTTTGTATTTGCTGTGTAATTAATTTTCTTTTTTTGTGTTTGGTATAGTTAACAAYTTTTCTATAAATTAGATTACCAAAAAAATGAGAGACAAATAATACTTCCACTCTCTGTCTAGAAAGCATGAATTCAAGAAATCAAGTTGTTGTGTAATTTTTATTTTTTATTTTTTATTTTTGTGTGTGTTTATAGTTAAACCACTTTTCTATGATTTAGGTTACCAAAATTATGAGTTAAATAATAATTTTACTCTCTGTCCAGAAATCATGAAATCCAGAAAGAATTCAAGAAAGAAATCAATACAGCAAATAAAGACATGGGATGATATTTAGATCCGGTATGTTATTTCTTATTCCGTCATTTCTATTCTTTAARATTTTCAAGAATATCTTTTTTTTATTACCAATTGCAGGCAGCAATTGCAAGGCATTTTAAAGGGAATTAGCAATGTAAATCATCATTCTATAACATCACGTGGTAAGAAAAAATCGTATGTTTTTTTTATTTATTTGAATGTTGGGCTAGATTTGCGTTTGATTTTATTCTGGAATTGACAAAGACAAAAAAGGGAGTGAAGATAGAAAAGAGAACAACCTGCGAAAAGCTCTTGAATAGGAAGACCACAAAAGTCGAACGATGGGCAGTTCAAGTAGCACAACTAGCTGCGACATTTGCTAAAGGTATTATCTTGTGCTTATTTTTGTTTTAAGATTTTTTTAAAAGATAGTATTTAATTTTAACTTTAGTTTAAGTCTCCGAGATTGGATTCAGCTTTACTGTCAATGTGTTGGTTTTGCTTTTTTACAGTGGTGATTGTAATGTGCATGTATTTACAAATTCGGTAATTTTGTTTATATGTGTGTACATGTTTGCTTATATGATGTTTATGGATCAAACTTTATTGACATGACCATGATATATGAATCCCAATATTATCACCATATAAAGCATTATGAAATTCCTTTTACTAAATTTAGTRTTACTTTGAAATAGGAAGTATTTTGCATCCTCCACCAATGTGAAATTAACAAATTTAGTGTCATTCAAAATTAGGATTACTTTTGAGTCAATTTAATTTATAACATGTAATTATCATGAGTGTTAATGTTGAGTTAAAATTTTGAATAAGTATGATTAAAACTTATAGCAGGCAATTATCCAATTCAAAAATCCTGCCATAATATGCAGAATGATCATGGTTTTCAGATAAAGTATATAGATTTTCCGATCAAATGTCTTAATATCGATTTTTTTCTCTCCTGAAGTTTTGTTTTTGATTTAATATCCGGCTTTAAAGAAAATTCATGTTAGGTTTTCTAATAATCATGCAGAAGCTTTTAGGTTGCGATTTAGTCTCGAGTCTCATTAAATGAGAAGGGCCCGTGGATCGACAATGATGGTTGAGGAAGGAGGCACAACGACATTGAGTTGACAATCATGTTAAGAAGAAGGTAAATTATATGTTTTTCTTCAATTCTGGAGGAGACTGGCCATTTTGTTTTTGTACTAAATAGAAACCTCAGCAATCTCTGTAAACCTATTTAATTCTATTTAGAATTAGTATACATTTCATTTGTTTTATTTTTGGTCATAAAATGGTTTTCTCAGGATTCATAAATGTTTTCATGTCGTGATCTCTTATTTTTGTTTTTTTTCGTGTTTGGTTAATCATGATAATATATATGCAGAGGTGCTGAATTATTCTCAATCAGAATCAGCTTGAGCGAAACTCCGAAGATGATGTATCAGTACATGAAAAACCTTTGTTGCTTTCAGTAAATGGAAAACAAAGCAAATTGTTGAGGATCTCCAGTGTGTATACACTAACTTCAATATCAATATCTAAATGTGACATTTAGTTAGCATGAACTTAAATGTGATCTAGCTGATATTTTAGGTGTAGATATATTGATATTTTAGGTGTAGATATATAAAATAGAGAGGGTGATTGTCTTATATTCTTTCCTTTATACAATTAATGTTTTCTTTTGTCCTCATTATAGGCTAGAATGTTACAACGTCATAGTTATTGCATGTGCTTAGATTTTTGCTAAAAAGAATTTGCTGGGAATTATTGAGTAATATTTTCTTGCACTTTTAATGTGTGATTCTTTCTAGCTTTATCAACATAGCACGAAGAATATGATTAATAAGACAGACATTGAAGATGATGATTTGTATAAACATGGACCTGTAATTGAAGTAGGGCACTTGATTTTGATGGGGAATTATTCATATCCTTCCCTTCAATTTAATCCTTACAACTTTCTTAAATTGTTAACACTTTTTGATTCAGGATTTGGTCCATTGGGGTTTTAAGTTGAATTCAGTGAGAAAAATATAATAACTTCGTTCAATAAAGATAGACTTACGATTATTTTACACTGTTTAAGAAAATGTGAGTTAATAAGAAGTTATTTTTTTTCATCTACTTGATTTTCATAAAAGTTAATTAAGGTAAGTGGAGTAGTGTGATTTTAATATAACTAAATAGATGTATGCATTGGAATAATAAATACATTTAATAACAAGTCTATACATTCAAAATAACAACCAAACTTATTTTTATGAGATGAATAAAGTATTTATTATTTAAAAAATATTAACAACTAATTGTCAAGCGGGGCAACTGATTCATATCAAATTTTGATTATGAGACAAGAATACCATCAAAAGAAGTTGTTTTGTGCAAATTATTTTTTCATATCAACAACTTATCTAGGTCATCATCAAAAGAAGTTGTTTTGTGCAAATTAAATTTTCATATCAACAACTTATGTAGGTCATACTACGTTTTGATGGTTGGTATAAGAAAATGAATGAATCATAAAGTGTGTTCATTATTATATATTTTTTGAGTATTGAAGGGTATTTCTTTTGGATGTGTGCTGATGCGTTAACAATTCCTTCTCAATTTGTATCATGAAAATAATTTAAATTAACCAAATTTATGATAAAAGTGTATTGATTCTTATTTATGAGTTTTAAATATCAAAACTAGAAATTATTTTGCTAGATAATATTAACATATACTTAGAAATTACTAAACAAAGGTAGTCTTAACATATAAATAAATTAATTTTATTTAGTACAAAATAAAATTAGTGTCTATTTGTGTTGCTATTGTTGGTTGATACTCTTTCTAGAACCGAGGATGTATGGGATAAGAGTTGATAATTTGTCGGAGGATATGCTTCCCAGGAAATGTTTGATGTTTAAAATCCGGGTAAATAGCCATTATGTTAGGTATTGAATCATAGTTCTAATTTGTTGAATCTACTATATTAGTTATATTATTGTGTTTATATGTACTATAATCGAAACATATATTATTATATGGCAGGATTAACATTGAGAGAGTCTCATATAAAGGCTTTAGCTTTAGTAGAAAGTGAGAAATTACTGAAACGTAAAGGTAAGAGCCTGCACATATATAATTTCATGCCATTTTCGGAAACCGATGGTAGTGTTGTTGGTCACAGTAGATTGATTCAGGATGAGTTGAACTATGATCGTAGGGCACTGTTTTTGGAACATGCTTAACTTCTCTCAGAATAACGAGTGAACAAAAAGTATGTACTCCAAGATAATTAGTGGGGTGAGTCCAATGGTGGTGGTATGTTCTTAGTTTATAGCTATGGAGGTACGAGAAAAGGCGTATCTGTGCAGAACTCTATCTGCTAGGTTGAGGTATGAGGGTCACATCGTGCTGAATGTGGATCGAGCAGCATAACATCTCTCATTTTTCCTGGTGGAATGGACATCACACTCCCGATTTGGTATTTCTATGAATAAATATGAAGGGTCAGATTGTAATATTAGGAAAGACACCCCACTTGCAAAACTGGTGATTCGTTGTGAACTCATAATATGGGACGAGGCTCCAATGATGCACAAACATTGCTTTGAGATGGTTGAGAAAAGMTTACGGGATCTAATGGAGGATATCAACTTGGACAATAAGAACAAACCGTTTGGTGGTGAAACCGTTGTGTTTGGTGGAGACTTTCACCAGATGTTTYCCGTTGYTCTCCAGGGTAGCCGACAGGTCATAGTGAAGGCGACTATCAATGCGCTCATCATGTGGAGGCATTGCACTGTGTTGAGGCTCTCTCGGAACATGCGACTCCAGAGTCTCAGTGACAGTGAAGAGCGTGCTAAGTTGGAGAAGTTCTCAAAATGGATTGTCAGCATTGGAGATGGAAAGATATGAGGTTCGAATCATGGTTTTGCTACCATAGAAATTCAAGAGGATATTCTCCTTTGATTTTCAAGTGATCCCATTGCAGCTATTATTGAGGACACATATCCAATGTTTAGAGACTTTATTGATTGTTTGATGTTTCTGAAGGATAATGACATATTGGCTTCGACTCTAGATGTCATGGATTAAATCAATGAGTACATGAATGCTTTGAACTCAAGTGAGAGGTACACCTACCTGAGTTCGAACAGTACCTGCAAATTCGATGCTGAGAATGATCTCTTAAGTGATCTGTACATGCCTGAATTCTTGAATGGTATAAAGTATTTTAGGGTACCCAATCACGAATTACATCTGACGGTGGGGACTCCTATTATGTTGTTGAGGAACTTAAAACTCCATGATATTATGTAACGGGACAAAATTGGTAGTTACAAGACTTTCTATGCACGTCTTTGAATACAAAATTCTAACTGGTGCAAAGGCTGGCGAAAAAGTGTTACTTTCTCATATGAGTCTAATGCCTTCTGACGTTTAGATATCTTTCAAGTTTCAAAGAAGGTAATTTCCCCTCACGATTTCATATGCGATGACGATAAACAAGGGTCAGAGTCAATACTTTCGAACGTTGGCTTTTATCTGAAGAATCCCGTGTTTAGTCATGGTCAGTTATATATTGTTGTATTGTGTGTCATCCATCGAAAGAGTATGAAGATATAGTTTGTGGTGATGACGGTTCAGGATCGAACATGACTAATAATATAGTGTACAAAGAAGTATTCAATAATGTATAATATCAATGTTCATGTATATAGTGTGGATTCGATCTATAATTTATGTAATGTGGATTTGATCGTTATTTCTCTCCATCTCTATCTCTCTGTCCATTTATATGTTCACATAATATATAATAATAAAAGTAATATTAATATAATTTATATTTTAACTTTCTGTCCCGTGCATCGCACGGGTATAAAAAAAACTAGTTTTCATATAATATAGAACTGATTCGAGAGATTTTTGGGATCTGATTATACTCCCTCTTATAGGGCATTTTGGCATACAGGATTTGTTTCAATTAAATATTTTTTTAGTTAAAATTTTGTTTTACTCCCAAAAGTACCCTTATAAATTCTCTCTTCCTCATCTTTATAAATAAACAATCCAATAATGTTGAAGATTTGACTTCCAAATATTTCTATTTCTCCACCTGTCCTATTTCTATTTCTCCACTGTTCCTATTTCTCCACCTGATAGATGGTTTGTATTAATTGAGTACTTTTTTATTTGAAATGTATTCATTTGAAATGTATCTTTATAAATAAACAATCCAATAATGTCGAAGATTTTCCTTCCAAATATTCCTATTTCTCACCTGATAGATAATTGGTATTAATTGAATACTTTTTAAATTTGAAATGTATTCATTTGAAATGTATTATGAACTGCACATGGTAGATGGTTGGTATTAACTGAGTTTTTTTTATTGTTCGTACTTTTTGATTTGGAATGTATTAAACAAAGATTCCTACTTTTTTAAAATTTGAATTTTAAAATGTATTCAACAAAGATTCGTATGGTAGATGGTGGGTATTAATTGGTTTTTTTATTGTTCGTACTTTTAATTTTGAAATGTATTCAACAAAGAAACAAAGATTCGTACTTTTTTAATTTGAAATGAATGTATTCAACAAAGGCTTATGAACTAAGCATTTTTAATTTGAAATGTGTTCAACAAAGACTTATGAACTACGCATATATTTACATGATTCATGATTGTAGAGTTAGAAGAATATGGTTCATTGTTCTGTAAAATATTTTTAATAAATATGTTTAAATCTAAAATATAATAAGTATGTTTAAATCTAAAATATGGTTATTTTTTTATTTATAAGTGTGTAAAATCAAATCATCAATTTAGGTCTGAATTCTATATTTATTGGAATAAAAAAACAAATTGAGTTATTATTTTGATTTGCACGCACAAAGCCACAATGATTGACTTTTCAACTATATAATATTAAACTGATTCGAGAGATTTTTGGATCTCTCCCTCTCTCATCTTTAATGTTTAAAGAATATGATGTCTATTTCTCCAAACATCTATGAAATGCAGTTATGAGATCAAGTGAGTTATGACTAGCTAGGAGTTAATTGAGTTATGACTCGCACTTGACACGCCGCACCCTAGATCAAGTTGTAACTGAAGTAAATCATGAAGGGAGTGAAATAGTTAATTGAGTTATGACTCACACTTGACACGCTGATCGCAATGTAGATCAAGTTGTAATCGAAGTAGACCATGGAGTGGAATGATGATATTAATTTAGTATTTTTTTTTATTTGAAATAACACTGATCGCAATGTAGATCAAGTTGTAATCGAAGTAGATCATGGAGTGGAATGATGATATTAATTTAGTATTTTTTTTATTTGAAATGTATTCAATAAAGACTTGTGAAATGCATATGTATATGGTATAGACCATGAAAGGAGTGGAATGATGATATTAATTCAGTATTTTTTTATTTGAAATGTATTCAACAAAGACTTGTGAACTGATATGCATATGGTAGATGGTTGGTATTAATTGAGTTTTTTTTATTGTTTGTACTTTTCTTTTTTAATTTGAAATGTATTCAACAAAGATTCAGACTTTTTTTAATTTGAAATGTATCTTTATAAATAAACAATCAAATAATGTCGAAGATTTACCTTCCAAATATTCCTATTTCTGACTAGATAGATAGTTGGTATTAATTGAATACACATATTTATATGGTAGATGGTTGATAGTAGTTTTTTATTTTTCGTACTTTTTAATTTATAATATATTCAACAAAGATTCGTATGGTTCATGATCGTAGAGTTAGAAAAATATGGTTCAAATATTCTTAATAAATGTGTTTAAATCTAAAATATGGTTTATTTTTTTATATTTTTTTAAGAATATTCTTAATAAGTATGTTTAAATCTAAAATATGGTTATTTTTTATTTATTTATAAGTGTGTGGAATCAAATCATTAATCTAGACCTCTCATATTTATTAGAATAAAAAAATTGAATTATTATTTTGATTTGCACTACTCGAAGTACAAAGCCACTTTTCAACTGTATTAATTATGTTCTTTTGATTCTTTACAAATTTTCATGTAATATTAAACTGAATCATCTGATTATACTTCCTCTTATATGAAGTTTTTGTTTCAATTAAATGTCGTTTTAGTTAAAAAAATCTGACCACTTATTCTATCAAACTCTCCATCTCTCATCTTTACTTGACACACCACACCCTAACCGACGTAGATCATAAATGGAGTGGAATAGTTAATTGAGTTATGACTCTTGACAAGCTAATTGTAACCGAAGTAGAGTGGAATGATGATAATCGGTTGGTATTAATTGAATATTTATTTTAATTTGAAATGTATTCAACAAAGACTTATTTAATTTAATTTGAAATGTATTCAGACTTATAAACTGCACATATATGGTTTGGTATTAATTGAGTTTTTTTTTATTGTTAAGATTTGAAATGTATTCAATAAAGATTCAGACTTTATTTAATTTGAAATGTATTCAACAAAAGGCTTATGAACTGCATTCATAATTGTAGAGTTAGAAAAATATGGTTCAATTTTTTGTAAAATATTCTTAATAAGTGTGTTTAAATCTAAAATATGGTTCATTTTTTTATTTTTTTATAATATTCTTAATAAATGTGTTTTAATCTAAAATATGGTTATTTTTTATTTATAAGTGTGAATAATCAAATCATCAATTTCATGTCTCAGGGTTTGAACTTTGATATTTATTGGAATAAAAAAAAATTGAGTTTGAACTTTGATATTTATTGGAATAAAAAAAAATTGAGTTATTATTTTGATTTAGAAGCCATGGATATGTTGGTACTTAATTTTATATATGTGTGTGTGTATTAAAACAATAATTTGTGCTTTAAAAGGAAGATGAAGGGTTTGTTATGTTCATGAGGCAAGAGGACATAAAAAACATACATTTCTTAATAAATTAGTTTAAAAATCGACATATAAATAGAATCAGAGAGAGTAATTAGTATTATCACATTAGTTTTAAAGTATCTAATTCCATCATAAATCATTGGGGAAAAGATTGTAACCATCCTGTACTATACGTGTTTTTTGGGTTTGCATCCTAACGTTTTTTTTTTTTTGTAATTTAATGCATCCTGTACTTCAAAAAATTTTGAAAGTGCATCCTCCGACCAATCAACTCGTCCATACTCGTCGAAACTCACCTAGTCTCGCGACTGAGGTTGCATATTTTCAAACCCATATACTTTGTGTGAGTTCCGGTGAATCTATTATTTATTTAAAACTAGTTCCGGCATATTTTATTAAATATGCAAAAATTACCGAATTTATTACTAAATAAATAATAAATTTTATTTATTTAATAAAACTAGTTCCGGTAAACATTAGGATAAAATATGGTTTGCATATTTATTTAATAAATTCGAGTTTTTATTTAATAAAACTAGTTTTTTTCTAGATTTTGTATAGTACAGGATGCACTTTCAAAATTTTGTATAGAACAGGATGCATTAAATTACAAAAAAAACGTTAGGATGCAAACCCAAAAAACGCGTATAATTTTGTATAGAACAGGATGCATTAAATTACAAAAAAAACGTTAGGATGCAAACCCAAAAAACGCGTATAGTACAGGATGGTTACAATCTTTTCCCCTAAATAATTTAATCTAATTTCATCTTACCATCTTTATTCTTTATTAAATTATTTATTTCATTTATTTTTATTTCATTGTTTGTATTAGTGCTATTTAAGTTTTTTTGAACAATGTTATTTGTATTGGGACCTTAAATCACTGTTATTTGAGCTGTACCAAATAATTAATGAGACATAACATGAAGCTTTTTGCAAATATGAGATTGTATGTAATATTTATTGTACGTAGATTTTGGTATCTGAAATTGTAAGGCTTGGAATTGTAAGTTGTTTATTTTCGATTGATTCAAATTGGTATTTTGGTACTTTACACAAGACTAATATACCATACTTATTTCTGATTATTGAATATATAGAGAAATTTGAAAATTCTACATTTCATTTGTTTCAAGAAGGTTGAATGTGACTTCTGTTGTTTAAAAAAAAAGTATAAAAGGTTTTTAAAACTTCTTATGTGGTTGCATAAAAAGATATTTTAACCCCTCAACATTAAGTGAATACAAATTTGAAAAGGGAATAGTGTGAGTATAAATGTCAAAACTATCCCACTTGGAATTTATCTAAATTTTGGTTACTAAATGAAAAGTGGTTTAATAATTATTTTTCTTTCAAAATTGTGTAGATACATTTGTTATATATAGTTTTATACAAAAGTAAATCTTGATCATTAATTAGTCATTATCATTATTAAATTGACATTTATTATTATCATTATTATTATTAAATTGACATTTATTTTTATCATTATCATTATCATTATTTATTTATTATTTAAATTGTCTTGCATTAAACTGTCCTTTATTCTTTTGTCTTTCTCAAGGGATACGTTTCCATTTATTTTAGGTATTACCCAAAATTATACTATATTTTCTTCCATGTCAATAACTTTCTTAGTAGGTTACACCTAAAGAAGGATATTTCATATTTTTTAATAATAGACATACTATATGTGTAAAGTTTCTAAGCACATTTTTTTTAGCCTCCACATTTTATTTTATGTATAATTGATTGATTATACATATGTGTATGTGTATGTGTTTATATACATACATATACCACATATAACAATACATCATATATGTGTATCTTAACTTTTATATTACTAGTTCGAATACCCGCGTTTATGCGGGCATATCAAAAAAAGACATAAAAACATAAAGTTTATATGAGAAAATATCAATTTCATAAAGTGGATTATTAATACAATGAAAAAAAAAGTTGTTTAGGATTAATTACAAAAACCATCCATGTGGTTCAACCTAACTTCAATAATAATAATAATAATAATAACATTAAGAAAAACTATACATCAAGTTACATAAACATGTATTTCCTAAAAAAATGCATCCTCAAGGCTTTAATAAGTCAAGCACATATCTCAAGGTATATTTGTAGTTTTTAAAAATAAGACAACTTTTATATAATTAGACTAAACCACCTCAGGGGAAGGTTTTGTAAATACTACTTTGAAAAACAACATAAAAGGGCAATCACATGGTAAACATGAAAAAAAAATGAAGGGAACTCGGATATAAAAGAATTATAACCGCCATGTTGTTGCTTGCTCTGGGCTCATGCGCGCGTACATATAAGAAACAAACAAACCATCAGCTGCTAAAAAACCCATAAAATTAAGCCAGAATTTTCATGAAATTGTAAACCAATTTGTCAACATAATTACAACTGAAGAAGCCAAGACAACAACTTTCCAAGAGCAAACAACG
Source organism: Phtheirospermum japonicum (assembly GCA_014905375.1). NCBI lineage: Eukaryota > Viridiplantae > Streptophyta > Magnoliopsida > Lamiales > Orobanchaceae > Phtheirospermum > Phtheirospermum japonicum. Next base: position 617,480 of record BMAC01000023.1, on the reverse strand, counting down.
TACCCAACTCCTAACTACGCTTGGTTGCCGCCGCCGCCGCCGCCGCCGCCGCCACCACCCCCCCTCGGCCTTCCACGACCGCCAACCCGTCCACGGCTTATTCCAAACCTATATATTTCCTGCATCCATAGATTTAACATTAAATCACCAACATATTCTCATACACAATAATTAAAGAATGAAAGTAAATGACTTCAAAATCCTTATTGATACATATATTAATATTTTTTATTTCAAACACACTCACTTAATTGAGAAAACTATTACTCTTGTAACTTAATTTATTATTACTAAATTAAAAATACTGATCACAATAAATTCATCTTGAAAATAGCACTGAGATGCCTTCAAACCTAACAACAGTTCTAATGGTCCGGCGAGAGACTAAACATTAACAACAACAAATCGAAAACATATACTATGGTATTCTAAAATGCATCATAAAAATCAAAATCGGTGAAACTAGATAACTCGAAAGAAATCCAGAGGTGGTTCGTAAACCAAACCAAAACCTAATTCAAAATTTTTGCCCACGATTTATTATCTAACTCAAGACCAAAGGCCACAAACTTCTTTTCAATTCTTAAGCTTTTAAGCAAGATACACTTGAATACGACCCACTTGAACAAATTGATGTTGGGCAAAAGTATAACCCAATCAAGGCCCAAGACATTGCCCCTTTAATTATTAAAGTCAAGGCATACAAATACTAGGCCCAAATAAAGCCCATCTGGATTGACCCAACACCATAACCCTAGACTTTGTTTTTCTTCTTCATGAAGAAGCAAGACTGAAACGCCATTACCAAAACTTTTAACAGCAGGCGGTCAATTGTTTACTTGCTTCGTAAATCTGCTTTGTCCATAACCAAGGCCGTCCGGCCATTCTTCGCTGCTAAGAAACTTTAGTGACGTCAAGCACCTGGGCAAGAATGGAGGTTCTCATCTGCCGCGATCCGACAGTATACCATCCATTGTCCCCTATCCCCTCAAATCCGTCATGAACATCCCGTCACGTGCGGACCAGATTGACCGTCACCTTCGCCGGAGGCAACCAACGCTCAATATCAACGCAATGATGATGCGTGGACCGAATCCACCACCATCATCTTACAAGTCTGCCGCAGATCCGGCGACCGGCGATTACCAAACCAGCCATGACCCGACTGACACGCATGGCCCAGATCGTTACCATCTCCGATCGAATCCGCTGTGAATGGCGTGTCGCGTTTGCAAATTTATTGGCCGGGTTTGGTTCAAAAAGCTGAGGAAGCTATTGATAGGCAGTGGTGGTGAAATCTTTGATTTTTTTGCTACCTTGAAAACCTACCAGCGAGAGAGAGGGCAGATCTGTGCGGAGAGTGAGAGAGAGAAAAAAAGGGAGATAATGAAACCCTAAAAAAAGTCCAATTTTTTCATAAAAGGAAGGAATTTGTGAAAATTAAGGTGAATTTGCCACATCAAATTTACAAAATATAAGAAAATGACACTTGTCATTTGACTTCATATCAAGTTGACACCTAAGCTAGGTGTCAAACAGAATTAACAAATAGGAGGGATTTTACTGACATTGACTTATGTTGTGGCATAAAACTTTATAGGTGCACACAAACCAAATAAAAATATAATTATTGAGCAAAAAACAAGGGCGAAGATCAGGCCTTCTTGAACGCCACATTTACCCAAAGAATTCCATGTTCAGTCATGACTAACTATATGTTATTGTTTTCCGCGTCAACAATCAAAAGGATTTGAAGATATTAGTGTGCGCTGACGACGACACGAAATAATTATAAATCTCCAAAATAATAGAAACAAAACAGCACATAATCAATGTTGTGTACAGATATGTATTACTAATATATAGTTTTAATGCTCATTTATAGCGTTGATTCAATTTATATATGTTATGATTTATTAGTTTCTAACTCTATCAAAATATTGTATTTCTATTTTATAACTTCGATGCACGGGTTTAAAAAAAACTAGTATGATAGAATTAGAGAATTGATTTATGATTCATGCATTAAGTTATTTAATTATCACTCATATATTAGACTCAAGCGTGTGTGTGTGTGTGTGTGTTATGGATTGTTTTTAAAATCTCAATTAATCTTTAGTTTGAGTTCCTTTATGGGTGATTGATCATTGGAGTTTTCAAAGATACCTTCGAAATATATTATGCATGAATTTACTACACAAGGAAACTTATATGAGGAAGTAAAATTACGAATTGGTGTTACAATCAAATTATTAGGAAAATAAAAAAATATTTTTAAGGAATAATGAAGTAAATTTGGCGACAAGATTTCATTAAAGAAGATGATAAAGACACTCATAAAAGGCTGACTTATTGTTATAATATTTTTTTATTTAAAGAAAAATAGAGGTTTTCAAGGAAACGTAATTATGGGTATTTATCAAGTGTACTCGATCGGCTTTCTAAACACAATAAAGTGTTCAGGGATTCTTAATCACGTTTTGAAATTGAAGATTGGAGTTCCGGTTATGTTAATTCGAAACATGGATCAACTTTCAGGATTATGTAATAATACAAGGTTGGTCGTTACCCAACTTAGAGAACGCATTATTGAAGCAAAGATTCTTTCAAGAACTAATATTGGAATGAAGGTCTATATTCCACGTATGGCATTGAGTCCATCGGATAGCAGAGTCCCGTTTAAATTTCAGAGGAGACAATTTCCACTTATTGCCTGTTTTGCAATGACTATAAACAAGAGTCAAGGTCAAACTCTATCCAATGTTGGTTTGTACTTACCAATACCTGTTTTTAGCCATGGCTAGCTCTATGTCGCCATCTCTCGGGTGAAAAGTCGTAAAGGATTAAAAATCTTATGTTGCGACGACGATGGTAACATTATTAATAAGACAGTAAATGTTGTTTACAGATAAGTTTTTCAAAACCTCAAGTAAACATTTTCTTTATTAACAATTCAATTTTCAATATTTAAATTTTGTTTTTTCAATTTTATTTTATTATGTATTTATCTCATTATTCCCGCGTAATACGCAGGTGTCTACACTAGTAAAACTAGTATTGTACTAACTAAATGTAATGGTTAGTTAATTTGTATGAATAAGTATTATTTTGTTAACTTTTATGAGCGCGCGCGCGCACACACACACACACATATATATAGGGAGTGAATCCAATGGGTCCATTTCTTATAATGAGTCCGTAGGGCCAAATCATAACCATCCAATATATTAGATCAAATTGATATAAATTAGTTTGGGTGACAAATACATCTATGTCTTGTTAAATGTGCATCAATAGATTTTTAAATATGCATCAATTAACATTTAAATGAACATTAATATTAATAACTAATATAAATTAAGTCATTTATATTTCTTTCTCTCCTCAATTAATAATTATCCTCTATTGAAATCTCTCTATAAGTCTCAAAAAATATAAATATTGCCAAATAAATTACACCATATTATTTCTTACGACCTAAGGAACAGTACCCTACCATTTTTTTCAATAAATTTGTACTTTCAAAAATCCTAATTGAAATTATTTCCAAAAACCAAATAATAAAAAATAGAAATCCAATGCACATTTAGATGCATGTTATTGCACATTTAGAAGTCCATTGATACATTATTAGAATGACAACGATATTTGCATTATATGTCATGTTTTTCCAAGTCAATTTCTAACAGTTTTACTGCACATTTAATAGTTTGTTAATGCACATTTACATGTTCGATGATGCACAGTTATTAGTACAAGTATGAAATAATACATGCTATATATTTATTAGTCAACCATACCCCATCTATTTTACATCAATCAAATCTAAACCTAATGAGTGGTTGAGATTTGGCCCTACGAACCCATTTTAATAATTGGACTCATTGGACCAATTCAGACACACACACACACACACACACACACACACACACACATATATATATATAAAATAAAAAATTTAAACTTTATCTACGCCTAGACTTTCAAGACTCGAGACTTGACCTCGCCGTCTTACCACGTCTTACGACCTTGAAACCTTGTTCAAAAGTAGTATTTTTCGCATTTATAAATGTACGGTTACATTTTTTTTTTGGGGTGGGTGGGGGGAGGGCTCTTGATGATCAATATGACTTGTTGTGGGATTACTGTAAACAAGTTAGAATAAGCAACCCTAGTAGTACAATACTTTTAGGACTGATGAAACAATTTGTAAGAATCTCTTTGATAGGTTTTACACTTATTTGCATGCACTGAAAAAGGGTTGTAGGCTATTAATTGGGGTGGATAGTTGCTTCATAAAGGGTCCACATGAGAGAACTCTATTAACTACCCTAATAATATTTTTTTTCATTGCATACCATTAGAAAAATATTTTATCCAAAATAGTCTATTCAAATATTAATTTCCCAATAAATACAAAGTATTATACAAAATTACTAATAAATCCTTACCAACCAATTTTATACTACACCGTGTGATTTCATACTACTTCCTAAGATTTTATACTATACCATGTGATTTCAAACTACATTAGCAAGATTAAATAATCACATACCACCGCCGTCAGTTGCCACCGTTAAATTCATACTACTTGACAATTTTTGAATAATTACGTACTACTTTAGCAAAATCTGAAAAATTACATGCCACTTAGCAAAATTTGAGAAAATTTTGAGAAATTTATCAAATTAGAAAATTTTGAGAAAATACATACTACTTATAATTTTTGGAAAATTATATTATACACTGCAAAACTTAAGAAATTACATATGGTCATTTTATACAATTTTCATTCATGAATTTTATAATTTTGTATTAATTTCATTCACTTATGAGTCATGTTGTAGTTTTCATGGCGGATTAAATGCAAACTTACTTGATTGGGGGTAATGAATATATGGAGAAGTAATTAATTACTCTATCAATATATTTAATCTTTCTTTTTTCTTTTTTCCATAAAAAGTTCATTTTTTTATGCTGTTTGTAGCTTTATTTTGATTTGCACAAAGAGAAAAGAAAGAAAGAGAGGTTTCGGTTTGTGGGTGAGAAGAAAAAGTGTACATAAACTTGTTTTTATTCAAATTTCAAAAAATTACAACTTTTAAATGTATTTTTTTATTGAATAGGAAGTATATGGGTTATACAGTTATTAAGAAAATTCAATGAATTATATGGTAATTAGGGTCAATGATTTTACAGTAGACGATTTTCCTTTGGCAAACACTTGTGTTAGATCAGATTGACGTGACATTACCCGTTAGGCCGTTTAAGTTGATATTATAATATATTATTTTTTGTACTATAATATATTGATTTTTTACTTAAAAGTATTAATTTTTAAAAATTTATAATCCGTGATATGATATATTAATTTTTATATAGTGATACTGATTTTTCATAAATTTCTACGGTGCCTATATATTTATGTTCATAGTGTGATGTATTAATAAGTCCGATATCACAAGAGTGCTCCGTTAGTGAGTGCTGCCACTTTCTTTTTAGCAAACCAACCAAACCTTTGCCATTAAATGAGTTTTCCCAAGAGTGAAAAACAAAAAGAGCCCACAGAAAAATGGGCCGTCTCACGGGACCATCCACAAGTAGGGTAAAACAAAAAGGGGATAAATGGGGATGTAGAAGGCCGCCGTGCAGTGGTTTATCCTTGATTTTCTTCAAATTCAGTCGATCGACATGGCTTACTCACTCGCACGCCGCCGTTATTCTGTTGTCAGCAGTATTTTCGCCAGGATTGCAAATTCATTTGATTGTAGTTGTAATTTAGGTCATCGAAGGAGGAGGATGAGCGCCCTAAATTCAGCGCCATCAAAAATAACACCGCCGTGGCTGATGCTACCACCCGCCTTGAAGGGTGGAGGCGGAGACATGGTTTATAGGTTCTACAACCTGGCCGAGGGCAGAGTCGAGAGCCTCCCCAAAAGAAGAAGCAGCAGCGGCAGCAAAGGAAAATCCGAATCTGAATCCGAATTGCCGGGCGATGAGTGTAAATTCGTGGGGTCGTCTCATGGCTGGCTAGTTCTGTTCAACCCTCGCAATTACGGTCTCTTCCTCTCAAACCCCATCACCCGCCGACACATAAAGCTCCCCTCAATTCAAACCTTACCCGACCCGAACATTAATTTCCATGGGATCGTATCCAAGGTCATACTCTCCTGCTCCCCCGACGAAGAAGACGAAGAAGATGAATGCCGTGCCTTAATGATTTTCGGCCCAGAAGACCGGCTGGCCTTCTGCCAGCCCCGCCGCAGCACCAAGTGGACCCCTATCGGCAATTTGTATTACGATGATTGGGATTGCAAGCCCCCATGGCGTTACATGGATATCGTATATTCCAGCAGACAGAAACTCTTGTTCTGCTTGGCGGCGTTTGGAGTCTTGGAGTGTTGGGATCTTCGGGACCCCAAGATGATCCCAAGGATTTGCTGGTGGGATCGGCTAGGCTATTTGAACGACGAGGCTGGTGCACTTGACGAGAATCGGATAAACCGTTCGGTAGGTGGACAGGCGGATGTGATAATACATCTATGCCTCGTATTTGCGGAACAATCAAATCAACTCTTCATTGTGAAGCGGCGTGTCAGCTCACGGATGAGCCCCGACGGTTCGTATCCTATTCCAATCTACTTCAGTAAGTATAGGGGTTGGGATAATAATAAGTTCCCCTACCAAACCATTGGGTTCGATGTTAATAAAGTTGATTGGAATATTGACGAGGAGGGTGAGCAAAAGGTTAAATTCAAGTACACGTACATGAAGAGTTCATTGGGTGATGCGGCGATGTTTTTAGGGATGAATCACTCGTTTGCGATCACGGCCGTGGATGAGTATCCCGAGTTGAAGTTGAAACCTGATTGCATTTACTTTGCCGACACAAACAGACATCCTAGGCCTGCAGGTTCGTTCTACGGTGGTCACGATATCGGCATTTTCCATTACGGGAATAGGATCTTCTCTCCTTGCTTTTATCCATGGGAAGTCGACAAGATAAAAAGGATTGTTCCCGCACCTATGTGGTTCACTCCGAGTCCCAGCACTCTACACAAGTATTCGGATTAGGATTAGTGATGTTGGATCAAGATAGTGAAGAGGACTTTACTCTTGGTAAGCCTAATGCGAGTTTTTAAGGGTTGCTGGTAGTGTAGTTTTTAAGGGTTGCTAGATGATTTCGTGACACTGAACATTTCATTTCTAAGTTTTTTTTGGGTTTTTTAGGTGCAAATATGATAAAGTTTTTGGTAGACATCTATAACATACCAATCCCATCAATGGCTGTGGCATCTGCGGGACGTTAGAAATTGTTGAGGTGTGTGTGCGCCTATGGCTACGGCTACGTCTCTTCTGTTACATTGTTTTTTTTCTTCTTCCGGACTGAATCTTTACATGTTTGATCTCCCGAAGATTTAAGATTTTTTCCTTTTTTTTTTTCTGGTTTAAATGCAAAATAGATACTCAATCCTCGCATAAATGTAGTTAATGAGATCAAACTGTGAAGACAAGAAAATAAACCAATTATAATTAACTAATTCGATTATTTGCAAAACTGTGATTCTACTGCAAAATAGAAACTCAACTCTCGCATAAATGCATTCCTTTTGTATTTGTGAATTATGTTATAACTTCTGACATGAATCTTTGGTAAGATAAGTTTTTTGAGCTTGGACTGTGATGGGAAGATGTTTATCTCAAAAATGTGTATTGAGTTGCTTGATGGTCTTTCCTTTGACTTAACCATTGAAATCAATCATTGAAAGAAGAAATTAATTACTCTCTCCGTTCGTTCCATTCTATCTGTGTAGTTGGTCATTTACGGAGATTAAAAAATTATTTAGTGTTATAATTATACTCCTCCCACTTCTCAATAAGTGACGTTTTTCTGTCGTAAGAATGGAAGGTTTCTCCAAGATTTGCTGGGATTGGTTTGTTATAAATGTCTACCAAAATCCTTATCATATTTGCACCTAAAAAAAACCAAAAAAACTAGAAAACTTAGAAATGAAATGTTCAGTATCAAAAGAAAAAAAAAAAAAAAAAAAAAAAAAAACAAACACTACACTACTATCTGCACCAGAGCTTTGCTTGCTTTGCTTAGCTGACTAATATCTGCACCAGAGAGCGAGATGATGCATCTACTTGCATCATCCAACAACCCTTAGAAACTCGCATTAGGCTTACCATTACCAAGTAGTCACTGAGTGAACCACGTAGGTGCGAGCAATCCTTTTTATCTTGTCTAACTTCCCATAGATTAAAGCAAGGGGAGAAGGTCCTATTCCATGTATGTGACCAACATCATTAATGAAAGAAATATTAGAGAATTATGAATTCCATGTATGTGACCAACATCATTAATGAAAGAAATATTAGAGAATTATGAATTGCATGTGACCGCCTAGATGTTAATAAGAAGAAAACAATATCATGAAATATAAGTCCAAACCTTCATCCGAATTTTGTTTATTAAATATTATTTTATTATGCCTTTCATAGCTATTCAACAATATGTGTTTAGAACATACAATACTACATTAGTTCGTCTAACAAAACTTCTCCTAAATGAGATTTTTTTTCAAAAGGAAAAAAAAAATTGCATATAAAGGGAAAATTATTTTGTTGGTTCATTATGTTGTCCACTTTCAAATTTAGAATTAAGGTATTGTTCACTATCAAAATACATACACGAAGTTGGTAAAATTATCAAAAAGGTACAAAATTATCGTGATTCAATAATTTCTTATCATTTTTTTTTATTTTTAAATTTTAATTGAAAAAAAAAACTGAGAAACAAATCAATTTTTATTCATTATATTGGTTACATTTTTATGTGACATTGACCAACATCAAAACACATCTGCTAAATATTTATATTTTCTTATCGTTTTTATTAATTTTAAACATTAAATTGATGACAAAATCCTATTTGCCCTTCATTCTTTTTTCTTGAATCAAATTAATATATTTTATTAAATAAAAAATTTAAAAAATCAGCGATAAATAAAAAATATAAAGTAGATCTTACAAAATTATAAAATAAATTTAAAATTTTTATAACTTTTTATTATTAGTAGGATTTTAATTAATAAAAATTAATAAAATTAGAAATAAATATAAAAATATAAATTGAATGTTATAGAATTATTTAAGATATAGATATTTATAAAAATAAATCTAATTTTATTCATATAAAATAATATGTATGTTTTATAATTTCTTATAATATATTTTATGGTTTATATTTATATCTAATTGTATAAGCTAATTTTTTTTATTAATAATCATTTTCTAGTATAAATTTCTACAATTATTGTATAATTTCTTAATATTTATTTTATATTTTTATATTTATCTTATATTCTTAATCATATTTTATTGATTCAAGTTTTATTGATTAGATTAAAGGAAAAATAAAAGAAAAATGGAAAAGAAAAGGGAGGTAAAACATATTTGTAATATTTATAATTATAGAGAAAATGAAAATATAGCACCACGCCACGTCAGCAAAAATCCCAACCAAACTTTTTTTGGACCATTTTGGATGAATTGGCCAACTTAGCAAATGTGGTTTGGTGATATTTAATGTCACATACCTTTTTTGGAATGTGGCCAATATAATGAACCAAAATTAATTTCTTTCTCAATTTCTTTTTTGTTCAATTAATATTTAAAAATAAAGAAAAATAATAAGAACTTATTGAATCACACCACGTCAGCAAAAAGCCCGATCGGGATAATTTTCTATCTTTTTTTAATGATCTTGCCAACTTCATGTATGTGTTTTGATAGTCCACAATATCTTGGTCCTAAGTTGAAAATTTGACAACATAATGGACTAAACAAATAATTTTCCCTGCATATAAAAATAGATAAGTCTAGTGTGCACCCATGATTAGTTTTATGTTGTAATTTCTCGAGTTAAGAATCGTAAAGATTAAAGTTTCTTTGTTCCGACGAATATAATATCAATAATAATAAGACAGTTAATGTTTTCTTTAAAGAGTTTTTTCAAAATTTAAAATAAATAATATTTTTTATGTATTTATTAACCGTAAAGGGTTGAGATTTTTTTGCTGCGACGAATATGATTTCATTAAGAATAAGACAGTTAATGAGTTAATGTTGTCTATAAGGAGGTTTTCCAAACTTTAAAGTAATTTTTTTTTATGTATTTGTATCAGTGATTTACTTTTTGAAGTATTTAATAATATTTGATAAATTTTATACTTTCATGTCTTTTTTTTATATGCCTTCGTAATACGAAGATACATGTGTATGTGCATTTCAAGGGATTGAAAATGAAAATACGAATTGGAAATACGGAAAAACTTATTTAAAAAAATGTCACGAATCGTTCAGTTCAAATTCTAATAATTTTCATGTAAAATACATTGTTTGTTCACCTTGTATTATTCAAGATTTACTCGTTGTTCGCTTCAAACTCTCTCTCTCTCTCTCTCTCTATATATATATATATATATATATATGTATATATATATATATAATATTAGGTTCAAATGAGAACCATGTTCCTATATGTGAACTTAGGGTCAATTATGGGCCTTAAACTTAATTAAATGGATGGATCAGATTTTTTGTATATTTCTTTATTTAATTAAAAGTATTAGAATTGTATAATAAAAGTAATATTGGTGTATATAACTGAAAATATAATAAAGCATTGTGATTGTATAATAAAAGCATTGCTGGTATATAATAAAAGCACTAGTTCGCAAGTTTGCATATAATGACATGGTTGTTATTTGAAACCACCCATATATATATATATATATATATTTGTGTGTGTGTGTGTGTGTGTGAACCTAGGGACTCATCCTGACTTTAGATCTAATAATATATGTGGACCATATTTTTTCTATTTTTTTAATTTCATTAAATTAATTATATGGTAAGAAAGGGCCTTTATGTAATTGCACAAAGGCCAAGAATCAAATAAAAACCCAATTCTACGTCTCTACCCAGTGTCTTCCCCAAAACCCAATCTCATTAACCCTAATCTGCTCTCTACCCCGTACACGCCGCATCCACCAGAAATCAGATGGTTGCCGAAGGCAGACTCCAACAGCGAAACTTGGGAAGGCAGTGGCGTGGCGGCGGTGGCGACGACTGAACGCGTAGGTGGTGGTGAAGCCTTGGCGGCAGTGGTTCGAATTGAAGGTGGTGGTGGGTTTC
>BMAC01000023.1:574671-597243 GCA_014905375.1 Phtheirospermum japonicum | reverse complement strand
TCAAAAATAATTTTACCACTTTTTTAATTAAAATATGCAAAATTGCACAATACAATACAATGTAGTAGTTATTTTATAGTCTATCAACATGTTATTTATTAAATATTATTACGATTCAATACTTTTGATTTGAATTGATTTCTTAAAATAATGTATTTTGTTACTATCTTAGTAATCATGCAAAACAATACAAGTGCGAAACCAACATCGAGTGGAATGAACACCGTGGCATCAACTGTAATAGATTCGTAAAAAAACCCAACTAATTGTCTATTAGTTGTTGGTGATATTGATCCACAAAGTGGTAGCAAGAGAATTGCAGTAGAAAAGACATTTGGTAATTTGAAATGTATCAACGAATTGCATCCTTTGTACGTTACTCTACACTATCCATTACTATTTCCCTGTGGTGAAGAAAACCACTGGGAAGACATCTTTTTATGAACCTCAAAAACCTAAAGGCAAGGGTAAGCAATATATGAGCCAGAAGGAGTTCTATTCTCACTGACTGCATGAAAGAGAGACGGGGATACTCACTATTCTATATAGTCGACGACTCACATAACAATTCATAATTGATGCATATACTATTATTGAATCTTCAAGATTGTGGTACGTCAGAACTCATCAAAAGATTATGAAGTGAGATGTACAATGGGATTATTGATGTAGTGTTATGAGGTGAAACAGATGGCTCAAGTGTTGGTACTCATGTTATCTTGCCCGCGACATTTACTAGCGGTTCTCCAGAGGGTCGTTTCACATAATTCTTATCTATTACTGAATTGTGTAGCTCATTTAAATGTTAAATAGTGTAACAAATTTAGATCTATCAAGTATGTGTTCAAATATGTCAATACATGTAACTATAGGTTCACAATAACATTCTATCAGAACAAATGTGGGGAAGCAGGGGATAAAAATATTGATGAGATCAACATATTTTATGATTTTCATTACATTTCTCCATGAGAAGCGGCGTTGAGAATATTAGTTTATGAAATCTAGTATAACACTCCACCTATCATGTGTTCGAGTTTTCATCTTTCAGAAGAGCATAATGTATTGTATAATCATAATGATCAGCTGAACGCAATGAAACACAAGTAAAAAACACCATAGCATGTTTTAGGTTGGTTCGAGGCAAATAAGAAAATTCTAGAAGCACGGAGTTTGATTTATGTTGAGTTTTCTAAAAACTTTTTTTAGTACTCAAAAACAAAAGAATGGACAACTAGGAAACTAGATTTGTTTTCATTAGTACGAATTTACTATATTCCGCCAAAATTGAAAAAGTCATGGATGTAGTACATTTAACCAATGGTGGTGTATTTCTCATCTATATATATAGAGGACACTTTTTACTACTGTTAAATCTAATAGTGGAACTATTCTTAATGTAATATCTAACGATATAACTTCTCTTCTTCTTTCGAAAGGAAGAACTTGACATTCTAAATTTAGGGTTACTTTTAATATTCACCAAGATTTTGATCATTACTGGTACTTCACTTGCAAAATTAATGGTGGATGTGTATCTCATTATTTGGGACAAAACTCCAATGATGCATAGCCATTATTTTGAAACTCTGACAAAACATTGAAAGACGTGATGAAAATGCAACACAATTCTAATACGCAGCTTCCATTTGGTAACAAAATAATAATTATTGGTGGAGATTTTCATCAAATTTTGCCGGTTGTTCCAATAAGCACTAGACCAGACATAGTTCACACAGTGACCAAATCTTCGTATTTATGAACTCATTACATAGTTTTGAAGTAGACCAAGAATATGGTGCTGAAAAATCACAATTCAAATCCCAATTGTGTTAAGTTAAAAAAATTTGTCAACTCGATAAATAGTATAGGAGATGTAATAGTTGGAGGGCTAAATGATGGTTTCGTTCAAATTGAAATCCAGGTTATCTATTATTGAAAGATGATGATGGCCATGTTCCGTCAATTGTGGCGAGCACATATCCACAATTTAGAAAAACTACTGAATGCTTCGCTTATTTGGAAGACCGTGCTATTTCTTCCCCAATAATTGATGTCGTCGATTTTATTAATAAACATGTGATGTCATAAAATGATGGAAAATGTAAAGTATATCTTAGCTCTGATAATGCATGCAAATCCGATTCAAACATTGACATATTGTAGGACGTCCACTCACCACAGTTTTTAAATACCATTAAATATTATGGATTGCCGAACTATGAGCTAAAACTAAAAATTATAATCCCACTCATGTTGTTGAGAAATGTCGATTATTTCCTTGTGTTGTGTAATGTTAGTTGTTAACTTGACGATCATATTGTATAGGCTAATATTTCTCAAGAAAGCAATGCAATTGAATTGTTATTAATCCCTAGAATAACTATCACACCATCCAATCCGAGGTTGTCTTTCAAGTTCCAACGATATCAATTTCCTCTGATCGTGTCATATGCTATGATGATCAACAAAGTTCAAGGACAATATCTCTCTCACGTTGGAGTTTTCCTGAAAAAGCCTGTTTTCAGCCATGGTCAGTTATACGTTGCTATATCAAGGTTGACCAATCGTAAGGATTTAAAAATATTGATCAACGATGATGAGAATAAACATAGTAACAAAACTACAAATATTGTGTATAAGGAAATCTTTTCATAATTTGTAAAGTACATTTTATCTAATAACAATCCTTTTATGAATCAAGTTATATCATTTTGAATACTATGCGATCTATAAATAATATTTAGATGATTTATATATATGGAGCAGTTATGGTAAAACCATCTCTGGTGTGAGAGCCAATAATATCTCTTACCTAAATACACACACACACACACACACACACACAGAGAGAGAGAGATATATATATATAAGTTAAGTATACATATATACAATTAGTTATTTAAATATTTTAATACATTTAAAACAATTATTATTTTTAAATAAAATAAAATAAAATAAAAAATTATCGTGTAATGCACGGGTACAACACTAGCTATATTTGAAAGACACGTGAATAATCGAATTTCTCTATTATTATTATTATTATTATTATTATTATTATTATTATTATTATTATTATTATTATTATTATTATTATTATTATTATTATTATTATTATTATTATTATTATTTTAAAGACAAATTGGCCCGGAGTACGGAGGTGGATGTACTTGGGGGCCTGGGTAGCACAGTGTCACACCCCGCCCAAGATGGTCGGGCCATGCCGGGACACGCATGGCCGAGTGCGCGCAGGCCGTGCGCGCATGGTGGGACAGGTGCTGCGCGGGCAGCGCAATGCGTGAGGGAGGCAGGGCAGGATGCCGCCCTCAGATCGGGTCCGGGGCTGGGCGAGCCGGGCTCATTGTGCACGAGGGCCGGGCAGGAGCGGCCTCATGCGAGAAGTCCCGAGAATCTTCTAGAGACGTGCGGGACTTGGCCGAGCGGGTTCGGTCCGGGAAGATTCGGGCAAGGGCCGAGCTTTTGGAAGCTGCTAGAATAATCCGGAGGCCATCAGGGCGATTCGGGACTTATCTAGCAGCATGCGAGCGGGACGAGCCTTGGAGAGGCTCCGGACGGGCCTGGAATGTTCTAGAGTAGCCTAGGACATGTCTTGGTCAAATGCTTTGTAAATAGTTGACTAGAGGGTTGTGGAACTCTCTAGAGCCATCATGTAAATATAGTGTGCACCCACCTTAGGTAGAGTTGTGTGGGACGTTCTAGGCTCTTCCGTGTGAGGAGGCGCCTTGTATAGTGTAGGCGGTTCTAGAAGCACCCGTGTAAGGCGGTGGGGCATAGGATGTTCTAGAGAGACCCACTATGGCGGTGGGATTTGTATAAATAGGCATAGGGTCGAGCCATATGAGGCATCCAAGCAAATCCAAGCAATCGATTGTAATCCGAGTGTAAAGCATTTAAGCTAATCAAGTTTTCTCAAACCATCGTGTTCTTTTCCCACAATCCTTTCTTTCCTTTGCCCATCTTTATCAATTTCTTGTCGAGAGGCGTGTTCTTTTCCCACAATCCTTTCTTTCCTTTGCCCATCTTTATCAATTTCTTGTCGAGAGGCTGACTTAGCTACCGCACGGGGCGGAAAGGAGCTAAGGCCGCATGGATCGTTAGTGCCAGAGACTAAGTACGTGACAACAGGCCCCCCAAGCTTTTTTATATTTTACTTACATATATATATATATATATATATATATATATATATATATATATATATATATATATATATATATATATATATTTATATATTTATAGTTCTTATTTATAAAAAATAATATTGTTCTCATAGTTTAAATAAAAAAAAAATATTAATTTCTACATTAGCTAATTTTGTTGTTTATTTATTAAGCCATAATATTTACTTTTTTTAGAATAAGTGATGTATAATGGTTTTGTTTGGTGATATTTAAAGGAGATTTAATTTTAAATGTTGTTCATCTCATTTATCATTAAATTTTGTAAATTTTAGATTTATTATACCAATGGTATAAAATTATATAATCGCATGATAGATCAAATATATTGCATAATCATTTTACTTACATATCTAGAGAAAAAAATTATTTTTTTATTATTAGCATGATGTAATTGTAAGTCAATTTTAAAATATGATAACTCGACGAGAACAATAGTATTATGTTCTTTAAAACCTTTATTAAATTTTATAATTATTATTTATGATAATTTTTTGAGTATAATCTTAATAAATAATAATATTATTATGTCGTTGCCCACTAAAATTTTTTCTGTATTCGTCGGAGTATCTCGTTTGTTTTTGTCCCTTTCGTTAGTTACCTTTAATTAACCCAATTTTCTTTATATAGATTATCTATAGAAGCATTTAAAGGCAAATTACAGTTAAAATTCAATAACTTAATATTTGGTTAATTAACAATCTCACTTAAATAACACTCCTTGAATATAGATTGTTTTAGAATGAAACACACATATTAACAAAATTTTAAAAATATCAAACATACCCCTCTTTAATATACGGTTTTTCTATGAAGCCAGACGGGGCTCCATTACGGAGCCCTATCGCTGACATGGCAAGTTTAATTTCTTTTCTTTTATTCAATTTTTTTTATCCTGTTTTCATTTTCATATTTTTTCTATTTTTTTATAAACCTAGAACTCTATCGTGAACTAAAAACAGAAAACTACTTCGCACGCCTCCTTCTCGTCTCAGAATATGCTCGACTCTCAGAGTTTTACTCCGACCATTGATATTGGTCTTATTCCGACGGTAGGGCAAGAGTTTGAGAGCTCCGAAGCGGCGCATCAGTTTTATAATAGTTATGACAAGAAGTTAGGTTTCAGCACCAAGATCAATAATAGCAACAAAAATTCGGCTGGAGTGGTTACTTGGAAGGCTTTTTCTTGTAGTAAGGAGGGAAAAACAAATGAATCTTACCGAAAAAACAGCAAGGACACGGTTGAGAGATCTGGTGAAAGAAGACGCACTGATACCAGGTGCAGGTGTGAGGCGAGGATGAATATTTCAAGGAAACAGGCCGGTGATGGGTGGGTAGTTACWTTATTTGAGGATCGTCATAACCATGCTCTAGTCACTCCTAGAAAGGCACATATGCTACGATCACACCGRAAAGTTACRRCGACAAAGAAGGCTCTTATGYAAGAGTACTCTGAGGCAAATATTCCGACGCATACSCARATTAGACTTATGCAGAATGATGCCGGTGATCCTTCAGCAATGRGATGTTTAGAAAAGGACATTTATAACTATGGAAGTGTAYTGAAAGCCGAAATTAAGGGGTGCGATGCTCAAACCATGATTCATCACTTTGAGACAGAGAAAGAGAGGAATGATGCTTACTTTTATAGTTATGACACTGATAGTGATGAAACTCTGACAAGATGTTTTTGGGCTGATAGTGATTCCAGGAACTCATACGCTATTTTTGGAGATGCAATCGTTTTTGACACTACTTACGGTACAAATAAGTATGGATTGTATCTTGCCCCGTTCGTAGGAGTCAACAATCATCGCCAAACTATAGTCTTTGGATGTGGTTTGATTTCTGATCAGTCGACAGATTCATTTGTGTGGTTGTTCAAGAAATTTTTAGAGGCCATGCCGTACAATGCACAACCTAAAATTAWTTTAACTGATCAGGATGCTGCAATCTCTYRAGCAATTAYTGAGGTTTTCCCTGGCACAATCCATCATCATTGTTTATGGCATATATTGRAAAAGYTTCCCGTCAAGATGAAYGTTGCAATGCATGGAAATCTACATCGTGAGCTCATAGGAATTATTATGGACTCAGAGTCACCTGAAGAGTTTGAGRCTCGATGGATGGAGAAAACAAGTGTTCCTGAGTTACAAGGAAATAAGTGGCTTCCAGATRTTTATTCCATTAGACGCCAATGGGTTCCTGCATTTGTGAGGCAAGTTTTCACCGCTGGGATGTCGAGCAGTCAAAGGGTTGAAAGTAATCATTCACTCTTGAAGAGATATCTCCAGAAGAATTGCTCCTTGATCGACGTTGTGATACGTATTACGAGAGCTATTGTTCATCAACGACATCGTGAGCTTGAAAAATGCTTTCGTGACCTAAATGAAAATCTGAGGGCGTGCACGACTTATGAAATGGAGAAGCAAATGGCCAACACTTACACCAAGTCTGTGTTCAGTGTGTTCCAAAAGGAGTTTGCAGAGTGCGTCCGACACACATGTCACATTATACATAGTACTGACAAGTCAATAACGTTCGAGGTCAGAAGGTTTGATCTTGGAGTTATTCGTGAAAGGCATCGTGAATTGACACGTAATATTTTAGCTGATCGAATCTCATGCAGTTGTCGGATGTTCGAGTTCGAGGGGATACCGTGTCGTCATATGCTGTGTTGGATGAGAGTTGAGCAATTGATGGTTTTGCCCGAGCACTATATTTTGCACCGTTGGACAAAGAGTGCAAAGAATGATCTATTATATGAGCCTACAACATACACATTTACTGGAAAATCATTGCAATCTAGAAGAGCATCACTCAAGCAGTTGGTAATGGAGGTTGTCGATGCAGCATCGTTGACGGAGGCACACAGTAAGTACTTTGCTGACTTGTTAAAGACTGCGAAGGCATTAATAAGCGGTATGGATGCCGAGAGTACCCCTATACCACAAAGAGGAAGTAGTATGAGCATGTCACAGGTTAATAAAATTAAGGATCCCGTGCGGACAAAAAATAGAGGTACAGGGAAGCGATTGAAATCTGCAAAAGAATGAGCAACGTCACAACGTAGTAGGCATTGCATTGGATGTGGTGAGATAGGTCATGACTTGCGAACATGTCAAGCATCGACTCAAAGGTATGTGTTGCGTTATTAAAATAAACTTCTCATATTCTAAATAGATTGTTGCTTTTTTTTTCCTTTTTTTTCCAAAGTAAAATTCTCATTTTTAATATATAAGTAAAATTCTCAATTTAAATAGCTTACTGGTATCTCTGTCTCTCTCCTTTTCTTGAAAAAAAAAATATAAATAGGACTTTACATATATTTAAGTAAAACTCTCATTTTTCATGATGGATTTAAAAAAAATTGAATTAATAATTAATGTAGATTTTCGCATTTGTAATTAATGGTTATTATGTTTATCTTTCATCATTTTAATTATTTTATGGGCTACTATATCAAGATACATATGTGATGTCATCTGTTTCTTTTGTATTTATGTAGAGAAATCCTGTTTGATGAGATATACCGACCCGAGCCATCCGCCGACTATCAGTTTATGGAGGCTAATCTGGCTTACGATCGCAACAACATGGACTACAATCTCAATGGTTTCACTGAAAGTTAATTCCTTGATTAGCATATGTGGTGTTGCTCTTTATATATTTATTTTATTGCGTGTTGGACAAGGGAGACTGGTTTGGGGTACTCTTTTTCCCGTCGGAGGTGTTTACTTCGGAAGGTTTTAACGAGGCTCCGTAGGTCCGCTGATCAGCCTTGTGGTCAGCAAACTTTTTCTTCTTTTATATTAAATATTATCTTCTTTTATTTATTGGGAAATGGCATTGGCGTTTGCTTAAAGTATTTCGTGTAGCCATCGCATTGAAGCCAAATTAGGCTGCTGCTTGTGTCCATTTCTAAGTAGTACTCTTTGTACGACAGTTTGGATTTGAATGTCTGATCTCGATGATGATCTAATGAAAGAAATGTTCGTCGATTTTTGCACGTGTAGTTGAAGAAAACGACGTGTTAGAAAGGTAATTAGCGCGTATATTGGATTATGAAGCTAATATTTTGATTCTCTTTTCATGACAGAGTTGACTTTGGATAAAAGGCGTCTCTGGAATCGTCTTTGCGAAAAAGTAGATGCTTTTGTTTTGTATCGTAAACAAAACTTTGGTTTGTCAATGCTCACTCGTAATTATCGCCAAACAAAATTATTCGCCTTTGGCCGAGAATCATGAATTCTCGTTTATGGGATTCTTTCTGATTTATACTGGGACTGATCAGTATAAATTATACTGGGGCTGCTGAGCTTGTTTGGAACATCTTCAATTTTAAAGAGGACCAGGATTTGCGTCTCAAGGTTGGATATGATGTTGTTGATAAGCTTCCGTATTTGCAGATCCGCGAAAATAACTGGACATTTAATGCTGATGGTAATCGTAAATGGAATGTGAGATACGATCTATGAATGAGATGGGCCGACTTTTGACATCATGAAAGGGATCTGATAACTATGCTTAGGATGTTTTTTTGTTTCAACTGTATGTGGTATCCTCGTAAGCACCAAAATTCTCGTGGATTGAGGGTTTTATTTCGAAGCGATGCGAGGCTTTTGCACAGTCTGTCCCTTCTTTGGCCGTGGTTATGGTAATGACTCAGCAGGGGAACGTGTCGTATAATGAAACGAGCTTGGACGGAAGTTTATCTTTCGATGATCCCGAGTTGGATAAGTTGCTTTCGGATTGAACGCAAGATATTTAGGTCTTTTTTTTTCTTTTTAGATTTTAATGGTGGCGTAACCTTTACTTGTTCCAACAATCGAGGTGGCGGAATTCTGATGTGTTCATACTGCAGCAGAATTAATTTTGGGTTGGTAATTACAAGTCAGGTGAAGGCAATTTCTATTTTCCTCGTCTTCGGCTTTAATGCTTCCTGGAGATTAACCTGTTACCATGTGTTTCGACGTGACGAAAAGAAAAAAAAAAGGTTATCCTCAATGAGAACCACAGGCTTTTGTTCAAGTCTTGTATATACTGCTGTTTTTTTTTCATTAGATTTTGGTTCCAGAGATTTGTCTGTGATTAAAATGTGAGGATTCATGTATATACTGTTGGTCTTTTCCTTTTTCCCTATGATGTTTTGAGATTTTGGTTGGATAAATTTCTGTGTGATTATAGTGAGGAAGGTAAGAAGTTTTGTGATGAATTGCCAAGGTAAGGATGACGGCCTAATGAATGTATCATATTGATAGGTGAGAAATTGTGCTTTATTTAATGGTTTAATTCCTATATTTTAATGTGCTTAATATTCTTATATATATATATTTATTTCTCGCATATTTATTATTATGAGTGGAGGAGCACCAATTGTGTATTTCTCTCTTATTTTGTAGTAATTAGGTGCTAAATTGGTGAGTTAAAGATTTAAAGATAATGCATAAGAGTAGCAAGAGGAAACGAGAGACAAAACGAGTGAATTGGCAAAGAAAGGACGATTCTGCAYTTTCTAGATGGGTCATCGCTGGGATAAACCGTTATAGAAAGTGCCGCTGACTGCTGCCCACAAGAACCGATGTCGTTCGATTTACCTGCCWACAGAGCTCTCTGTCGCGTCAGTTGACTCGGAACCGACGTTAATCGACGCGAGCGCACCGAATGCGTAGTACCCTGCCGAGCACTGCCTGCATCGCTCGCCCAGTCCGCCTGCTTCGACCAGTCGACATCGGTTCGAGACAAGACCGTTATAGAAGCCCTGGCCGATGCACTTGCACACGAACTCGCTGTCGCGTCGATCCGAAATACGTCAGTCAACGCGACTGCCCAGAAAACACGTTTTTAAGGGTTTCTTATTGCCCAAGACTTCCTAAACCTATAAATACCTCCCTTAATCATTCAAATTCGGTGGCACATTAATCCTAGGGTTCCAAGGCACCAAAAGGAGTGCAAAACACCCAACCATCAAGAGCTTGAAGATTGAAGACTCAAGATTCAAGATCTAAGCTTTCTTATCCCTTTATTATCTTAGAACTATGCTTTTCTTAATTATTTTCCTGTTATTCTATGAACTCCATGAGTGAGTAGATTGTTTTATCTAGTTCTAGGGATGTTAAAACCCTCGTGAGATTATGTTTTAATTAATTTATGCGTATTTCTTTCGTTCTTCACATGAGATTGCTTGTGTTATCTTGTTTACATAACATGATTGCTTATTTCATGACATGATTGCTGAATTCTTGGTTTGGATTGGCCACCTAGATTAGAAATTTGGTTATCAATTGCTAGAAAGAGAACTGCTTCCCGTGTAATTATCGTAGTTTCGATTTCTGTGAAGCAACTAATGGTTTCGTATCATTAGGGGTAACACAACATAGGTTGAATAAATCGAGCTTATGTGTTTATTGCTTAGATTAACCTATTTGCCTAGATATTAATGCTGTTGTTGGGTTGAATCTAGAGAGCTTATTCTAGGTTATTCAATAATTAGAATCAATTAAAGAGCTTATTTTAATTGAGTAAACGGTAAGGGTGAATTCGAGTAGCAGAGCTTATTGCTACTTAGGGTTTTTAGTTTCATATGATGAGTGGATTTTATATTGCAATTGGTTAAATGAATTGAACGAGGGTGGAAACTGAACTAGGACTGGAAAGTTATATTATTATTA
Source organism: Phtheirospermum japonicum (assembly GCA_014905375.1). Taxonomy (NCBI): domain Eukaryota; kingdom Viridiplantae; phylum Streptophyta; class Magnoliopsida; order Lamiales; family Orobanchaceae; genus Phtheirospermum; species Phtheirospermum japonicum. Next base: position 586,370 of record BMAC01000023.1, on the reverse strand, counting down.
TTTCTTATTTATTTTCTTAATTGCTTCGTTTATTTGTTTTTAATTGTTTTCTTATATTTAGTTATTCAATTTCTTTAGTTAGTTAATATTCTTTACCCCCGTTTTCTTAGTTTATTTAAATACAGAATAATCACAAATTAATCCACACTCCTCGTGGGATCGACCCTTGCTTGCCACTGCTACTAGTTAGTAGAGGAAAGTCGAGGAACTTTATAAATATTATTTTTCACGCTTCAACGACGAGCGGTCAAATTTTGGCGCCGTTGCGGGGGAGTGACGCGTTTAAATTGTGATTTGACGTATTTTAATATTTTTAATTTTTATTTTATTATTTTCGTTTTCAAAAAAAAAAAAAAAAAATTAATTAATTAATTTTCTTTTTAGATTTTATGACTATGGCAGGAGCGAGAGAACGCACGTTAAAGGAGCTAGCAAATCCGGATCTCCCGCAACAACAATTTTGCATCACATTTCCAACCTTGGAGGATGCTAACTTCGAGTTGAGATCCGGATTAATCTATCATTTGCCGGCGTTCCATGGATTGGATGGCGAAGACCCGCACAAGCATTTGAAGGAATTTCATGTCATATGCACGAGCATGAAGCCCACCGGAGTGACTGACGAACAAATTAAATTACGGGCGTTTCCATTTTCATTGAAGGGTCTAGCCAAAGATTGGCTTTATTACTTACCTCCTGGATCCATCACCACGTGGATGGAGTTAGAGAGGGTATTTTTGCAGAGATATTTTCCCGCTTCATGAGTGGCGAGCTTGCGTAAGGATATTTGTGCAGCGACGCAGTTACCCGAGGAGACATTGCATGAGTATTAGGAGCGTTTCAAGAGACTCGTCGCTAGTTGCCCTCAACATCAAATGGGCGAGGAGTTATTAATACAATATTTTTATGACGGTCTCTGTCTCACTGATAGAAATATGATAGATGCGGCAAGCGGAGGCTCACTCATGGATAGGACACCGACGGCGGCAAGGGAGTTGATCTCGAACATGGCGGCTAATTCTCAGCAATTCGGCTACCGTGATATTCATTGAGATTGTGCCATACATTCGATCATGTCACCGATGATTGCCCAACGTTACGAGCCATTCATGAAACGAACGCCTATGGAGTGAGACCTAGAAGATGGCAAGAGAGGAACGATGATCCGTACGAGCCAAGGTGGGGGGACCCTACAAATTTTCAAAGGGGACAAACTTTTTCAAGACAATATAATGACCACCCCCAACCACAAGAACTGTCCCCAGTCCTTATAGAGATGATGGAGGCCATGATGACAAAAACCAAGAGGCTCGAAGCTCAATTGAATCAAATGGCGGATCACATAAGCCAACTGGATAAACGATTATCTTCTCAAACTGAGGAACGCATGGAGAATGTGAATGCCATCATGCTGCAAGATGTGGGAAAAATCAATGATGCGGAAGACCCAACATTTGAACTGGAGGACGAATACGAGATGGAGGAAGAAGAAATGAGGCGGACACGTGCTGATCATAGTCTGCCTGAGCTTACAAATGATGTTCCTTATTCTATCATTTCTCCTATCGAGGTCGAAGCTGAGCCGAAGCCGATGCCAACATGGACCATGCACCAAGTGATGAAGGATGCGGAGGAGACTTGCGTGCGAGATGATGTTTTTGAGGAGACCAATGATCTTCCGTATGTGGTGATAGACGAAATCATCTTTGCGGAAATCTATGTGAGGCCACCACAAAGTCGGAAAGATCCAGTTAAGCATCCAACGTCAAAACAGATGCGAAGTATGGAGGATGAAGTCGTTGGGACTCCATGCACTTTGAGACCTCCACCGAAACCTCCATGGACTTGAGGGGTAACACGTCGAGCCGACGACGTTAAGAAAAGGCGCTTGTTGGGAGGCAACCCAATGTTTACATTATTTTCTATTTTATTTTTATTTTTGCAGTTAAAGGGATACTGAACTTGGTTGATTTGGACGATTGGGCATATTTTCGGAAAAGATCGTTTGGAACCGAGAACCCCCTCGATGTTTACCCCTAATCTTGGTTGATTTGGACGATTGGGCATATTTTCGGAAAAGATCGTTTGGAACCGAGAACCCCCTCGATGTTTACCCCGGTGATTTCTTTTCCCTTACTCTTCCCTTATGAATTATTTTTTTTTTGCTTGTTCTTGTTTTGTGTTCGCTTGAGGACAAGCTAAAGTTTAAGTTTGGGGGAGTGGGAATTAATGGTTTATATTGCATATGGGCTGAATTTTTGAATATTTTTAAATTTTTGCAATTAATTTCCGGGAGTTGAATTAAAATGTTAAAAGTACTCGCTTGAATTGCTTTGATGAATTATGTTTCGGTTAAATTTTTTGTCATCATTTGATTTAGAGGTCAAGGATACGCATGTTAGTGCTTTTGTGATTCATTTGTGGGGCGTCAATTCTAGACTATTGCGTTGTTGATATGTATTTGTGGTTTCCATACTCAATATGAGTTGTGTGGGGCCTTGAAGTTGGCGGTTGTGTGAAAATATCTCGTTAGTCAAAACAGAAGTCAATAAAGTCCGGTTGGGGTATACCGACATGGTGTAAGTTGAAAATTGAAAATTGAAAAAAAAAAAGAGAAAAAGAATTGAGGTGCCGAAACAGCTGCCTACCCGTGTATCAAGTGCAATTCACTTACAAATTCTAAGAGCGAAAATCTAACGAAGATGCTAGTAGCTCAACAATTTCATGCACATACTCAAGTGGCGCAATCCAACAAAAATCTCAAACATGGCGGAGGTGAACTCAACAATTCAAATACCAAATCAAGACGATCCTCCTATCCAGCGCCGAATCATTATCAAGTCAAGTCAAGAACGGTAGTGCGGAGCTGCGGGCCTCAATTAAAAAAAAAATAAATAAATGGGAGAGGACGAGATATTTGATCGTGACCAATAATGGATAGAGTCGAACCATTGAGTAGCGAGGGGGCACCATAGTACATTGACGTAGCGTACATGAAAAAGAATTGCCTAACTACTGGGGTCACTTGAGTCAATACATGAAACGCTTGAGATTTCTAGAAATATAGTGGTGTCTAGAGTCCGGATGAGTTCATGTGATCAATTCGAGTGACTTACTTGTCTTTTATTTATTTTGTGCTTAAATTCTATATGTTGCTTGAGGACAAGCAAGGTTTAAGTTTGGGGGATTTGATAGGCGAGAAATTGTGCTTTATTTAATGGTTTAATTCCTATATTTTAATGTGCTTAATATTCTTATATATATTTATTTTTCGCATATTTATTATTATGAGTGGAGGAGCACCAATTGTGTATTTCTCTCTTAATTTGAAGTAATTAGGTGCTAAATTGGTGAGTTAAAGATTTAAAGATGATGCATAAGAGTAGCAAGAGGAAACGAGAGACAAAACGAGTGAATTGGCAAAGAAAGGACGATTCTGCACTTTCTAGATGGGTCATCGCTGGGATACACCGTTATAGAAAGTGCCGCTGACTGCTGCCCACGAGAACCGATGTCGTTCGATTTACCTGCCAACAAAGCTCTCTGTCGCGTCAGTTGACGCGGAACCGACGTTAATCGACTCGAGCGCACTGAATGCGTAGTACCATGCCGAGCACTGCCTGCATCGCTCGCCCAGTCCGCCTGCGTCGACCAGTCGATATCGGTTTGCGCCAAGACCGTTATAGAATCCCTGGCCGATGCACTTGCACACGAACTCGCTGTCGCGTCGATCCGAAACGCGTCAGTCGACGCTCGGTCGACGCGACTGCCCAGAAAACGCATTTTTAAGGGTTTCTTATTGCCCAAGACTTCCTAAACCTATAAATACCTCCCTTAATCATTCAAATTCGGTGGCACATTAATCCTAGGGTTCAAGGGCACCAAAAGGAGTCCAAAACACCCAACCATCAAGAGCTTGAAGATTGAAGACTCAAGATTCAAGATCTAAGCTTTCTTATCCCTTTATTATCTTAGAACTATGCTTTTATTAATTATTTTCCTGTTATTCTATGAACTCCATGAGTGAGTAGATTATTTTATCTAGTTCTAGGGATGTTAAAACCCTCGTGAGATTATGTTTTAATTAATTTATGCGTATTTCTTTCGTTCTTCATATGAGATTGCTTGTGTTATCTTGTTTACATAACATGATTGCTTATTTCATGACATGATTTCTGAATTCTTGGTTTGGATTGGCCACCTAGATTAGGAACTTGGTTATCAATTGCTAGAAAGAGGACTGCTTCCCGTGTAATTGTCGTAGTTTCGATTTCTATGAAGTAACTAATGGTTTCGTATCATTAGGGGTAACACAACATAGGTTGAATAAATCGAGCTTATGTGTTTATTGCTTATATTAACCTATTTGCCTAGATATTAATGCTGTTGTTGGGTTGAATCTAGAGAGCTTATTCTAGGTTATTCAATAATTAGAATCAATTAAAGAGCTTATTTTAATTGAGTAAACGGTAAGGATGAATTCGAGTAGCAGAGCTTATTGTTACTTAGGGTTTTTAGTTTCATATGATGAGTGAATTTTATATTGCAATTGGTTAAATAAATTGAACGAGGGTGGAAACTGAACTAGGACTGGAAAGTTATATTATTATTATTTCTTATTTATTTTCTTAATTATTTCGTTTATTTGTTTTTAGTTGTTTTCTTTGTTTATTTAGTTATTTAATTCTTGTTAGTTAGTTTATTATCTCTACCCCCATTTGTTATTTTATTTAAATACGAATAATCACAAGTTAATCCACACTCCTTGTGGGATCAACCCTTGCTTGCCGCTGCTACTAGTTAGTAGAAGAAAGTCGAGGACTTTTATAAATCTTATTTTTGACGCTTCAACGACGAGCGGTCACATATTGAGAATCACCACTTCCTAGAGTTTGAATGAAATTGGGTGTTCATAGATATTTTTAGTTGTATGATTTTAGAATCATGCACTGGTTATCAATCAAATATCTTTATTTTGTTTGGTGTTTAAAAAAAAAATACATTGTCATGGTAACATACTCCTGTGTTGCTTACTCGTGTTTTTTTAAATCCTAATTCCACTTTAGTGATGTGATATTTCTACTTTCGATATTTGTATGTGCAACAAAATTTTGTACACTGTTTCAAAAAAAATCATCACATTTATAACCTATGTATAATTTTTCTTTGGGGGGCTTATGAAAATTGTTATAATAAAATAGTTTCAACCCCAAAATACACATACCAGCGAGATGGAGCAGATACTGGTCAAGTTGTTATTAACTGGAAGAGCGTTGTACTCGTGTGGTGGTGGCCAAAGCCTTTGACAAATCCATTCATGCTTTATTCAACATTAAACAATGAACCCGAAAACCATTAATTATGTTCATGAAAATTGTAATGCAATACATTTAGGACTCGTTGCCACTTTTGGTGAATTTCACATTGACAACTTTATAATAAGAAGAACAAAGAAATTATATAAAAAGAAAACTTTCATGGACATTCAATAACCATCCTCACATTGTAGCCATTTCTCGCCATTCGTCAAGCTAATTCAGACGAAAACGTGAGAAAAGATCATAATATATTCAGGCCTCAAGATTTTCTAAACATAAGACCCCAGGCGACTCGAACCGAATCCAGTTATGCCTGTGCGCCACGCGCACGAAAAACTCAGGAACCAAGGCGACTCGAACCGGAGCCCAGAAATCCAGAAGCCGGGACCTGAAACCCATCTTCGCCTTTCTCCGTCGATGTGTGAGTGTGGCTGCGATAGAGCCGGGAAATGCCGGAGTCTCCGCCGCTGACATTTTTCCTCTTTTAGAATATCCTGAATGTGCGTTAGGTCGATCACTGGGCCGGCCTCTATTAGTTGACCATTGTCCGTTATTATATCACATCGGTTGCCAGAGTGGGGCCCGTTCTTTTCGAAATTATGTATATTTGAAATAGATCTCCTTCTTGTTCTAGAGTTATCTCCTGCATAAGAGAAAAATTAAGAAAATCAATATTGGAAACTTTGTGACATGAATATATAAAACCTAGGAACGTGTGATCGTGCAAGAGGGGAAATAAAAATTCCAGAGGTTCTTGGATTTTAATTTTGTGCAAGAGGTCTTGTTTAATTAGAAATAATTAGAACCACATAAGGTCATGTGATGTGAATCATAATTCATGTTAGTGACAGATAGATATTTGGTGTGTTTTATTTAATTTTAGATTACTGTTTTCATTTCCCCCTATATAGTTGAGCTAGCATCAGTGTCCTATTTACATGATTGCTGTCAAATGCCAAAGCCCATAATAGTTTTTGATTTATGATTTCATTTCTGGTTTGGTACACACATGAATAAGATAGGCTTATTCACCAAACACCCTTAACTTATTTTCTTCTATTTGCTAAGTCATACGCTACTAACTTCTAATTCTCAAAGCACTCCTTTTATTTACTTGTGATTGCCAGAAAAGCTACTCATTTATTTCAAGAATTCGATAAAAAAAAAGTTGAAACTTTTTGACAGATCAAATTATGTATGTAAGTCTGCAACTTTTCGATTTCCTCACTTTCTTTCCTTTTCTGTAAGTCTCTAACTTTATGATTTTCCCCAATTTCTACATATGTCAAAAACATGCATACAAAAAGAGTGAAAATAAAAAATAAGATTTTGAAAAATAACTAATTACCTTCATGGGCAAAGAAGCGATAACCCCATATGCCGCCGTCATGATCAGAAACAGAGTTTGCAAAGAGCAATTGTGTCCGAAAAGAGCGTTTTTTGAGCTGCCGGGAAGCGTTGATTCAAAATTCTACTGGGATTTTGTATTAATTGCGCCGTAGGATAGACGCGTCCTTGGAATAATTGACCGGTTCCTGATAATTAGGGTTAAACAGGAGAAGAAAGAGGGCAAAAGGCTGAGAAAGAAGAAGAAAAACGAGAGAAATTTAGGTTTATAAAAAAATAGAAAAAATATGAATATGAAAATAGGATAAAAAAATTGAATAAAAGAAAAGAAATTAAACTTGCCATGTCAGCGCCATGTTAGCGATAGGGCTCCGTAATGGAGCCCCGTCTAACTTCATAGAAAAACCGCTTTAATATATCTACTAATAATAACATTAATAAGAAAACAAAACCGAGTATTCATTTCATGAGTTAGTAGGAAGATGAAAACAATTATCGCATTAATTAAGGGTAAACTTGCAATAATTGGAAAAAAATTACCTAAAAACATAAAACGCCTTTCAATTTGCATAAATTGAAGTCACCCAAAATGCCTTAAAACTGAATACGACGGGTATTTTGTCTGTCTCAACGTGGGACAAACATGGTAAATTAATAACTCACGAAATTTATATAACAATACAAATTCAAATAATCAGATAGGTTCCATGTGCTATATAAATTAAAAATCTATGAAGGCTTCTTAAAAGATGACCCAATCTTTTGATTCACGATAGAATTTTGACGCCACTTTAAATTTCATCTCTAACTTTTCTCAATATAGTAAGAATCTCTAGTGTGGTTTTCTCACAGCACACCAAAATATCTTACAATGTTGCTTCATATAGAGCTTCTTTTTGGGAAGGGGGTTCGCATTTTATTCGCACAATCAATATCCCTGAAAGTGTATTATATTACTCTAATAGTTTAGGAGACATCCAATATCGATTTCATTACGTTATTTCAACTATTTTTATTAAACTGCATTTTCTGATTGTCTTTATTATCTTACTATACATTCATATTCTTCGAAACTACACCCATTTACTGAAGTTTCCAATGATGAAAGCAGTAATATTTTCATTACACTAATAATTAAGAAATAATATATTTATTAAGAAAATAAAGAATACTTTGATGAATTAATAAGTTATCAATTCATATATAAATTATTCGATTATTTAATGATGGAATAGCCAATAAACCAAAGCAGAAGGATTTTTTGTTTACTAGATCCAATATCATTTTTTTTTGCTCACTGGTACAATTTGAACTAATCTGTCAAAAAACCCCGCATAAATCCAACCCACATTCTCTCCCCTTCCCATAACCCAACGTGTATTCTTCCCACTCTCTCCACTCAAACAAAAACTTCAAATATCAATTTGGATTAGCTCCAAAGTCCGTGTAACCTGAAAACTTTACCATTGATTTATGTTATTATTCGAGTCTACCTGCAGAATTTCAGGTCAATCGGAATTTGTTTGCCCATTGAATCGGTAGTCAAAGTTTTGAGTTTTATAATTCTTAACGCAAAAAATTAGAAACTTAAGGCGTCAATTAAGGCCAGCTTCGACTTCTGTTTAATTTGAAAATTTACCATTGGTTTATATTATCATTTTGAGTCTACTTGCAAAATTTAAGGTTAATCGAAGTTTGTTTTTCATGTTGAATCGCCAGTCAAAACTTCGACTTTTTATATTTTCTTTTCACATGGAAAATCAGAAACTTCGACGACAATTTCGGCCATCTCCAATGTTCTTTTATCCAAATTTTTTTACAATTAGTTTATATTATTATTTTGAGTCCACCTATAAATTCCAATTCAATTGGAGTTCGTTTGCCTCATTGAATTGCCACTTAGAATTTTGATTTTCATAAATTTTTTCTACACAGAAAATTAAAGATTTTCGGCATCGATTCCATCCAAATCGGTGTCCATTTTTCCTCAAATATTTACCATTGAAGTTTGTTATCATTTTGAGTCTAATTGCAAAATTCCAGATCAATTGGAGTCCATTTTCTCTGTTAAATCATCATTCAGAGTTTCGATTTTCAAAAATTTTCCACACAGATAATCAGAAGCTTCTAGCGTTGATTCCGACCAGCTAAGACTTTAGTGTAATCTGATTTTTATAATCATTAATTTCTATCATAATTTCGAGTGGACTGCAAAATTTCAGGTAAATTGGAGTTCGTTTGCCCTTTTGTCACCTTGTTTAAACTGTAACATTCACTTTATTCACTGTATCACTTTTGCAGCCAATCTTTCCGTCCACCTCCCGCCGACCTTTACCTATTTGTCACTTTATTTAGACTGTATCTTTCGATTTATTAACTATATCACTATTGGAGGCGACCTTTCCACCGACCTTTCCTCCGCCCTCTTATTAACCTCCCCGTCGACCTTGACCTATTTGTCACGTTGTTTGCACTTTCTCTTTATCACTATATCACTCTTGCAGTTTTTAAGTTTTTCACTTTCACTTTTCATTTGTCTTGTATAGGCAAATTATTGCAACAAGTTGTAATTCCACCTTTTTAAAAATGAGATTTTTTAAATTCTTTTAAATAATCATAATATATCTTCAAATATCTCATAGCTTATAGAGTTTAAATAATTTTTGTTCTTAAAATTTTACAAGCATGAGATCCTAAGGATTTTTGGGAACCAAAGATGATTATAAGGATTTGCTGGTGGGAACGATCCCCCCTTTGAATAACGAGGTGAGTGCACTTGACGAGACCCTGATAAAATATTCGGTATATGGATAGGCGGATGTGACAATACAGTTGTGCCTCGTATTTGTGAAACAATCAAATCAACTCTTCATTGTGACGTGGTGTGTCATCTCATTGATGATCCCTGGCGACTCGTATCTTATTTCGATCTACTTCAATAAGTATATGGGTTGGGATAATAATAATAAGTCTCCTAACAAACCATTGGTTTTTATGTTAATAAAGTTGATTGGAAAAGGTTAAATTCAAGTAAATGTACACGAAGAGTTCATTGGATGATGCGGCGATGTTCTTGGGGATGAATCACTCGTTTGCGATCATGACGGTGGATGAGTTTCCTGAGTTACATTTACTTTGTCGATGTAAATAGACATCCTAGGCTGGCATGTTCGTTCTACGGTGGCCACGATATCGACATTCCCATTGCGGGAATAGGACCTTCTCCCCTTACTTTTATCCATGGGAAGTCAAATAAAAAAGGATTGTGCTCGCACCTATGTTGTTCACTTCGAGTCCCAGCACACTACACAAGTATTAGGATTAGGATTAAGATTAGTGATGCAGAATCAAGATAGTGAGGAAGACTCGACTTTCAAGTGACTGACTAGATATGGTAAGCCTGATGCGAGTTTTTAAGGGTGGCTGGATGATGCAGGTGCATGCATCATCCGACTCTCTGGTGTCTGGTAAGCCTTGACACAGTCTCGGTGGATTGATATCACACATGGACGGTAGTCAGTGTTTAAGCTAAAAGTAGCCAAAGCAAATATGATATAAAATATAGGGAGATCAGCAAAACAATATGGAGAAAATGAGGAGAAATTACATAACTTTTATTCTTGAAACTCAAGTCGGAGCTGCCTTGACCGGATTTTTTTACAAGTGTTGATTTTTTAATCACAAGTTTTCTCCATCTAAAACTCTTTATGTGTTTCTCTCTCTAAAAATTGACATTCATTATCACTCTTTCTCTCTCTTGGGGAGGCTATTTATAGGTTTCCTATTAAAACCTAATTGAAAATCTATCACTTCCTCATTGGTTTTTCAATTCCTTTAGGAATAAGTTAACCCAATAAATCTTAATCTTAATTACATTTCCACCCCCTTAATGTCGGTCTCATATCGCCGAGTCAATTCCGAGTTAATCTTTTGGTCGACCCATCTAGGTAAGCAAAAGTATGATCGGCAGAGTCTGAACTGAGCAATCCATACACGTGTAGGAGGTAAATGATCTGGTCAGCTGGAGCAATCTTGAATGGCAAGAACCCAGGTCGGCATAAGTATCATTAGCGTGTAATGCATGTGTTGACGGCACACGTTCTGGTCAGCATTTGTTCAGGTCGGCGAGGACCATCCTAGCAGGTAATGTATGTGCCAATGTCGCATGTTCTAGTCGGCCGACATCATTCTGGTCAGCATTTGTTCAGGTCAACGAGGACCATCCTAGTATGTAATGCATGTGCCGACATCGCATGTTCTGGTCGACCGACAACATTCTGGACGACATTTATTTAGGTTAGCGGGGACCATTCTAGCAGGTAATGCATATGCTGATGTCACACATTCTGGTCGACCGAGACCATTCTGGCCAACTTAGTCAAACATGGGGCTGGCACGATAGTCGAGGCATAGGTGGCAGTCGAGGTGGCACAACAATCATGGACGTCGGCAACATGACAGTCGGGGTAGTGCGACAATTGAGAACGTCAGGTTAAGTGTGGTGCTTTTTCCCGTATCCTAGTCGAAAGAGGAGACCATTTAGGTTGGCAGCATTTCGATCGACCCGGATCCGTCAATGTTGGGATCTCATGTCGGGTTGGTTGAGCCTGTCGGTTCGGTTAAATACTAGTCTTGATGAACATGTGGACCCAAGTTTACCGATGTGGTCTTCGAGGAGAATCAACCACCAACAGTCGGGTCCCTCATCTGGTGATTAGTAAGCCTAAGGAGGGTTGTGGTTCAAGAGCAAACCATCTCTCTTGAAAATGGCTTGGAATCTCTTCACTACAAAAAAAAAAAAAAGTTTTCCGAGGGATTTTTCCCTCGGTTTTTATGAAAATTCCCTCGTGCTGCAAACGAGCATACATCGCGGCCATCTAGGCGTTCACCTGCGCCTGAAAACGCCTCCTGCTGCCGGCGCTGCACCTCACGTCGTTCGCTCAAAATCGACATATCGCTGCTGGATCTGCTCGAGCTCCGCCTTCTGCGCCTCCTGAGCTCGTCTGGTGGCCTCCAACTCCTCTCTCTGCGCCT
>BMAC01000023.1:561945-574646 GCA_014905375.1 Phtheirospermum japonicum | reverse complement strand
AATCAGCAAAAACAATATGGAGAAAATGAGGAGAAATTACATAACTTTTATTCTTGAAACTCAAGTCGGAGCTGCCTTGACCGGATTTTTTTACAAGTGTTGATTTTTTTAATCACAAGTTTTCTCCATCTAAAACTCTTTATGTGTTTCTCTCTCTAAAAAATTGACATTCATTATCACTCTTTCTTCTCTCTTGGGGGAGGCTATTTATAGGTTTCCTATTAAAACCTAATTGAAAATCTATCACTTCCTCATTGGTTTTTTCAATTCCTTTAGGAATAAGCTTAACCCAATAAATCTTAATCTTAATTACATTTCCACCCCCTTAATGTCGCGTCTCATATCGCCGAGTCAATTCCGAGTTAATCTTTTGGTCGACCCATCTAGGTAAGCAAAAGTATGATCGGCAGAGTCTGAACTGAGCAATCCATACACGTGTAGGAGGTAAAATGATCTGGTCAGCTGAGCAAATCTTGAATGGCAAGAACCCAGGTCGGCATAAGTATCATTAGCGTGTAATGCATGTGTTGACGGCACACGTTCTGGTCAGCATTTGTTCAGGTCGGCGAGGACCATCCTAGCAGGTAATGTATGTGCCAATGTCGGCATGTTCTAGTCGGCCGACATCATTCTGGTCAGCATTTGTTCAGGTCAACGAGGACCATCCTAGTATGTAATGCATGTGCCGGACATCGCATGTTCTGGTCGACCGACAACATTCTGGACGACATTTATTTAGGTTAGCGGGGACCATTCTAGCAGGTAATGCATATGCTGATGTCACACATTCTGGTCGACCGAGACCATTCTGGCCAACTTAGTCAAAACATGGGCTGGCACGATAGTCGAGGCATAGGTGGCAAAGTCGAGGTGGCACAACAATCATGGACGTCGGCAACATGACAGTCGGGGTAGTGCGACAATTGAGAACGTCAGGTTAAGTGTGGTGCTTTTTCCCGTATCCTAGTCGAAAGAGGAGACCATTTAGGTTGGCAGCATTTCGATCGACCCGGATCCGTCAATGTTGGGATCTCATGTCGGGTTGGTTGAGCCTGTCGGTTCGGTTAAATACTAGTCTTGATGAACATGTGGACCCAAGTTTACCGATGTGGTCTTCGAGGAGAATCAACCACCAACAGTCGGGTCCCTCATCTGGTGATTAGTAAGCCTAAGGAGGGTTGTGGTTCAAGAGCAAACCATCTCTCTTGAAAATGGCTTGGAATCTCTTCACTACAAAAAAAAAAAAAAGTTTTCCGAGGGATTTTTCCCTCGGTTTTTATGAAAATTCCCTCGGTTTGTGGAGAAACCGAGGGGAAAACCGAGGGAAACGTTCCCTCGGAAAAACTGTCCTCGGTAAAATTTTCGAGGAAAAAATTCCCTCGGAAAATTTTTCCGAGGGAAAAACTGAGGGTCACTCCCCTCGGTTAATTCCAGTCATGTGCCCTCGAAAAACCGAGGGCACAACCGAGGGTCTTTGCCCTCGAAAAACCGAGGGCACTTCTCCCTCGGAAATGCCCTCGAAAAACCGAGGTTCAACTACACTCGGAAAACCGAGGGTCTTGAAACCCTCGGAATACCGAAGGTCATAAAGCCCTCGGAAAACCGAGGGTACAAAGCCCTCGAAAAACCGAGGGTCAACTGCGCTTGGTTTGGAGCTGTGCCTCGAGCTCTCTGACCTGCGTCCGATCAGACTGAGAGGAGGTGGAAGAAGAGCTGCCTCTGAGGAAACCCTTTGCAGCAGCGAACGCCTTCCCGAACGAGCCGGTGCTGTAGATCTTTCCCTTCTGCGACCCGACAACATCGAAGAAAATGCGATCAGAGTCAACCTCGGTGCTCGCATCCTTGGAAGACGCGCGTGCCCTCTCTAGGTTTCGCTCGTACTCCTCCTGAAATACAACTCGTTAGTAAATTTTACATTAAAACCAAAAAACAAGTTAAAAATAACAAAGAGACTCACATTAACAGTATTGGATCTCGCATCGATCCACGAGCCGTCGTCCTTCATGTGCGTACGTACAAAAACCTGGTGCGCCTTGGCCTTTTGACCCATCTCCCGCTCTTGTATCGATATAGAATTTTGAAATAATTAACATTAACATTAAATAAATAAATAATATATTATTATATTCCAAAAATTTCTTACGATATCCATAGCATAATCGATATTAGATCTAGCTCCCCCCCTGTGCTTCGACATCCCGGTACCCGGCCCAGCACGCTCGCTCTTCCTGTTCTTGCTGCACTGCTCGGATCTGGCCTTATTCTCGGGCTTCTCCCACACGACCGTCCAAGCCCTAGTTGAGACGCATGATATATAATGTGTTATAAATTATCTATTATAAGTAAAAAAAAATTCTAATTTAATAAGAAAATATATAACAGAATCAATTACCTCCAGAGCTCCTCGGTAACACCTCGAGACAGCTTACCAGGCTTAGAACTTGCATACTGCTTATACTCGTTCAAAACCTTCCCTACAATATAAACCTGAATCCCCCCCTCTGTGGTGGGACCAGCTGCCGTCGCGATGTACCCGCATCAGACGGTGTATGTAGCGGTGTGTGTGATGTCGGTGTCGGTGTATGTGTGGGTGTATCCAGTGTCGACGCTGAATGATCAGCACCGAGACCCACGTAGTCATCCTCGAAATCAGCTAAACGATGATTAGCCGAATCCATATCGGATCGACCAATACTGCTGGAATGTCGACCTCTCGGCATCTGATAAAATTATTAAATAATAATACGAGCATTTTAYAGAACACAAGTGCATATTATATATCAAACATTTTATTAAAATCCAAACATGAAAGAAATAAGTTTTAAAAAGAAATAGATTACATATATTTCAAACAAACTAATCACTTTCACTATTAATGTTATCATCAAACTCATCTTCGTCCGTGTCTTGATCTGTATCTTGATCGGTGAGTAACTCTTCTTCTGCATCATCATTTGTCTCGTCACCAAGTTCATCCACGTAAGAGTCATTGGGATCGTGCAACTGAAAATCGACATCGTCAAGTTGAATCGGATTACGTGTATTTGCAGCTTGCTCTTGAAACGATTCTTCTGGTAGAGGTTCGATAAATTCAACATTTGATCTCGCCTTAATTTTACACGTTGCCCACCAATCAATCTTGTCTCGTCTCAAACTTGGGTACGCACAATAGTACACTTGTATAGCTTGAGAAGCAAGTATGAAAGGTTCATATCGATTGAACCTGCGCTTATGATTGATATCGACTAGCTTATAATTTGGATGAACTTTTTTACATATAGGAGTTGGATCAAACCATTCGCACTTGAACAATAGCGTGTTTCTCTCCATGCGGCTGGTGTATTCAAGCTGCACAATTTCTATGAGACGGCCGTAATAATCATACTCGGCTGTCCCATAATTTGACCCTTTAATGCATACTCCACTGCTCGATGTTGTTTTGCTAGATCCGTGCTCCAATATGTGAAATCTATAGCCGTTTATCTTATATCCGGTATACGTTTTCACACATCTTGACGGACCCTCAGCTAAGCTCTTAATGTTCACGTCGATCACATTGTTCGAACGATCTCTAGCCTATGACATTGAATAATTATTTTTATTTTGAAAAATATATTACGGTAATTATATGATATGCATCTCGGTATCGAACGTCTTACGTAATGTTTGAAACAATTGGCAAATTCATTTTCCAATTTTTCGTTGAGTCTATCATCGGTAATATTTGGTTGGAGACGTTGAATGTTCTTCGTGAAAATACTACATAATTTGTTAGACAATTGAGTAAAAAGTATCAGTATATATATATATACACACACACACACACACAATTACGGTGTAAATTGAAAAGAGTGAAGGCGTACCTAACGTATTCTTGGACCTCCTCACAATTTAGCAACAAGTATATCCTTGCGGCGTTATATTCTGTCTCGCTTAGATATCTTTTTCCCTTAGTACCAAACGTCTCTCCACATTTCTTGAACACTGAGGGAATTTCATCAGCATCATCCACACAACTCTGACCGTCGTCATTTCTAGACAAATTTGTTCTTTTAGTTAACACGTGATCCTCAAAATAGTACGAACTAAAAGCTGATGCCTCATCAACCATATATGCGTTCGCTATCGACCCTTCAAAGCTCGCCTTATTTCTCACGCTATTTTTAAGTTTGCGAAGATACCTCTCGAACGGGTATATCCATCTATATTGCACAGGTCCAGCAATTCTCGCTTCATACGCAAGATGAACGGGCAGATGTTCCATCGAATCAAAAAAACTCGGAGGGAAAATCAGTTCCAGTTGACACAGTATTAATGGAATGTCACGTTCAAGTCGGCTCATGTCTTCGGTGCGAATGACTGTTGACATTAGATCCTTGAAAAACAGGCTCAATTCGGTTAGAGCCTTCCACACATTTGGAGGAAGCAGTTCACGGAAGGCTATTGGGATCAGTCTCTGCATGAATACATGACAATCATGACTCTTCATCCCGATTAAACGCGATTCCTTTTTGTCGACACAACGCCCCAAATCTGATGTGTACCCATCTGGAAATCGAAGGGATTTAACCCAGTCGCAAACGGCATCTTTCGATTGCTTATCAAGTGTGTAACAAGTTTTAGGACACTTTCCCGACCCATCAGGCACCAGCTCTGAACGATTACAATACTCATTTAACTCTTCCCTGGATTTAAGCGTGTCATTGGTCTTTCCTTTGACGTTCATCACAGTGCTGGAAACGTTATCAAACACATTTTTCTCAATGTGCATAACATCTAAGTTGTGACGAATTATATTTGTGCGCCAATATGGCAGATCCCAGAATATGCTTCATTTTCTCCAACCAGACGTTCGAGATATCTGCGCATTAACAAGTGTTGTATCTGGTTCCGTGACTTTCATAAGCCCCAATCTTTCTATTTCTGCCAGAACTTCTGTCCCTGAGCGCACTTCCGGCGGTGGAGTCTCGACATATTTTCTTTTTCTGAAGCGTCGTTTATCTTTTCGAAACCGGTGATCGCACTCAAGGAACTTTCGGTGATTGTCGAACCACGATTGCTTCCCGCTGCACTTAAGAGCGAAGGCGTCTGACCATTCCATACAATATGGACAAGCTGTTCGACCGGCCGTACTCCATCCAGACAACATAGAATACGCAGGAAAATCGCTAATTGTCCACATAAGGGCTGCTCGCAATTGAAAATTTTGTTTCTTAGATATATCGTACGAGGGAGCTCCAACCGTCCACAATTGATTTAATTCGGCGATCAAAGGTTGCAAAAATACATCAAGTTTGTCTTTTGGATTCTTTGGCCCTGGTACAAGAACGCTTAAGAACATGAAATGGTCTTTCATGCACATCCAGGGAGGCAAATTGTAGGGTATAACTATGACGGGCCACGATGAATATTGTGCGCCAAAACTTCCAAAGGGTTGAAAACCATCTGTACAAAGACCCAATCTGACGTTTCGACTTTCAACCGCGAAACTTGGATGTTTCTGGTTAAAATGTTTCCAAGCTTATGAGTCGGATGGGTGTCGCATAACATTGTCTTCAACGACGTGTTTAACATGCCATCTCATATCTTTCTCTTTGGCATTAGATGCGTACAACCTCTGAAGACATGGAGTTAATGGAAAATAGTACATCTTCTTGTACGCGACGTGAGCCTTATGTCGTTTTGTTTTTCCCTTATAAATGGGTTTAAACCGAGGTTCATTGCAGAATTTGCAGCTTGTCAAATCAGAATCGTCTCCCAAGTAGATCATACAATTATTCTTACAGCAGTCTATCTTCTCGAATGGTAAGCCCATGCCCCTTAACAACTTCTTACTGTGATTAGAGTAGATTTGTCCTTATTTTTATTAGCTTTTTAGTTCGTTTCTATATTTGTTTTTGGTATAAGTTGGATGATTTGAGCATAATTCCGTAATTTTATAATTCCAGCTTGTTTTACTGCATTTTGATCTAAATTGATGCAATTAGGTGATGTTTCGTTGTTTTTCACCTTACAGCTAAGTAACCGGAAGAGTTTAGCGCGTAAAAGATGAAGTTCAATGTTCAAGGGTAGAAGAACAAGCTTTCCGGTGAAACGAGTAGCAAACGATCGAGAAACGAAGACTGACGCTCAGTCGCGTCGACCGACGCGAGCCGTGCCAGTGAGCCATGGTCCGCATCGACCGACGCAAGGACGACGCTGTACCGATGTGACGTTCTGAGGCGTCTATGTCGACGCAACCAAGGTCGACGCAACGTCCACGCTAGCTGCTGAAGCGTCGATGTCGACACACAGCGTCGACGCACCTGCCAGCGACGCGCGCACCCTTCCGACCGCACATGCCGAGCGCTGCCGACCAAGACTGCCGACACCCGCCGAGCGCCTGCTCGCGTCAGTCGACGCTCCGTCGACGCTCAGTCGACGCGACGGCCCAGAATTCGGAAATTAGGGTTTCTTGTGCGGCAAGACTTGTAATACTTATAAAAACCCTTCATATTTCGAGTTTGGAGAGTGTGCCACAACAGATACGTTTATCCTAAGGTTACTTAGCTCATAGAAACAATAAATCCACGTCTTATAACAAGATTTGGAGACAAAGATCACGGATCGAAGTTCTTCGCGTCCGAAACACCGATTTCGTGCTCGAGAGTCCATTTTCGCCCAAGATCAGCGTCCAAACTACGGAATAGATGGAGCTTTTTACTGCTTTTAGTAGTTCGAATAAGTATTCTAAACTCTTAGTTAATTTAGTAGTTAATTTAGTAGTTAATTTCTAGTTCAATTGTTAGTTTAATTCTTAGATAATTGCTTAGTTAATGCTAGAACTAGTTTACTTAGTTTAATCGTTTATGATTGTTATTGGATATTGGTTAATTTAGTTGATTTTATGCGACTGATTTATGCTTAGTTATTCGTTAATCTTAGATTCATATGATACATATCTTAGTGATAATTTATTATATTCATGCTGTTCGATTAGTTGCTATTAGTTCTTAGTTCTTAAGTTCAAGTAGTTTAATTATCGCTCGTAGTTGATAATCTAGTTAGAGTAATTAGTTTAATTAGTTTTAGTTTAATTATTGCTTTAGTTCATAATGATCAATTCAATCTCTTTTAAAACCCCAAATGTATATGTATTTTACTTTATTTGAGAAAAACATCCGAAAGACCGAACAATTGTTTCCTCGAGAGATACGACTCGAGTCAAACTCATTACCCTACAGTTACCTCGTACACTTGCGAGCAAACTGACGTGCTTTTAAATTATTTATTAAAACGAGGTGCACAAAAGTTTGAGTCAAAAATTTGGCGCCGTTGCCGGGGAAGCAACCAGTAGGAATTAAAGATGTTTTTCGTTTTATTTTCTGTTTGACTTATTATTTTATTTGCTTTTACTTGGTTTTTGCCATTTGGTACGTTGACGTGTTGTTGAGTTTATGCAAGGAAGGCGATCACTTCAACGCGACCTTGTGCCATTCATCGACAACATTCACCGTTCAAATCCGCCAAGACCAAGACCCGTTCTTATTCCCGAGGACAATTCCTCGACAACAACTGATTTTGCTTGCGATCAAGTTCCCGACATTATGTTAGGAGCACATTCTGTTCGAAACGGCGATTCACCATCGAGATCACCACCACGCCCCATTCAAGCTGAGCATGGTAGTGATCCAAGCAAGTCACACTCTACTAGACGCGACGAAAGGAGAAACGAAGGAGCTAACCAGCAGCACAACATAGTCAATCACCCGCTCAACATGGAGAATTTGAGGCAAAACTAAGCGATGAACGACAATGTCATGCGCCAGCACAACGCCGAGAACGTGGCATTTAGGAATGAGGATGTTTTGCAGCGAAATGCCTATATGAACAATCAACGGCACGTGAACGAGTGGTTGGAGAATCAAGATCATGGTTACGAGCAAAATAATTTCGGAAGGAGATACGAGCACGAGCACCGTTACGTGCATAACGACCACTATGAGAGAGCTTATGACCAAGTTCGAGAACCAAGGGGAGATCGAGCACTTAGACAGTGCGACTTAGCACGTCAAAGGTTGTACCTTTTAGGTCAGCCATCGTTCTTGGACCTACAGCAAGGGCCGTGGAGATTAAGTCGCATCAGCTCAACCTACTCCCAACCTTTCATGGGAACGCGCATGAGGACCCCTTAGCATTTTTAAACTATTTCGTTGATGAAGTTGGCCGATTCGTAGTTCATGGCCTTCATCAAGAGGAGGTCCAGATGATTTATTTTCCGTACAGCTTGAAGGACAAGGCGAAGTCATGGCTACTGTCCTTAGAGCCTGGTTCGTTAACCGACTGGGATATGATTAGCGAGAAATTTCTAAACCAATATTATTCAGCCCAAACGATGGGGCATCTTCGGAGGCAAATTGCTACTTTTGAGCAATTGGAAGGAGAACTATTTCACGAGACGTGGGAGCGCTACAAGACACTTTTGCAAGCGTTCCCCCATCACAACTATTCTTCAGAGATGACTAACCAGTTTTATTTCGATGGTTTATTGGACCATGGGAAACGAGAGGTAGAGATAGCAGCGGGAGGAGATTTTGGAGATTTGACAGCACACGAGGCAAGACAGGTGTTGGAAAAGCAAAGTGAGAAGTCTAGGCAGACCAATTCTCGGCCTCGTAAAATGAGGGTTAACGAAGTTTCCATCCCTGATCCTGATTTAGATGACGGCAAGTTAGTGAAGGCGAAATGTGAGGAGATTTTTGACGAGAAACTAGCTGCTTGGAAAGCCGAGCGAGCTAGCAAGGCCAATGCACAGAAAATGGCTGCAAATTTCAACCAGTGTGGATCCCCCTAGCATTTAGCAGACGTATGTCCTAACAATAGTGAGCAGCAAGAGGAGGTAAACGCGATCCAGAATTATTCAAATCAAAAGAAGTACACAGCACAACGTGATAATCCTCTTTTCAAGTGGGGTCCGGGCAATCCAAATCATACGCCGCCTGATCCACGATTTCCTCTGCCGCATTATGCTCAAGTACCAGTTCCACCGGTACAAAATAACTTTCATACACAGGGGCAGACGTCGAGTGCAACTCAACCAAATGATCAACTGTTGGTTTGGCAGCAGAATCAAGTGGCTGAGACGATCAGTAATAGAGAAGGGCTTACGAAGGTGAATGCGAAGATAGACGGACTTTCAAAGAAGGTGAGCGGAATAGACCAACTTTCCGGCATTGTGCATGATCTAGCTAAAAACATGGATAGAATGGAGAGGACTATGGGACAAATAGCAACTGATATTGCTAGATCGAATAAGGAGAAAGACAAGCTACTAAGCTAGCCGGAGCAAGCGTCGGCAATTCACATCCTTCGCAGTGGGAAGAAGATCGACAGTGGCATAGAGAACCAAGATGAGGAGCTTGTTCCTAAACAAGTGGACAAGATACATAAATCCACCAATAGATACCTGCCTGGATCCATTCAAGGGACAATTCCGAGTAACACCTTTGGCAAAGACGAAGCATCGCAACCGAAGCAAACAACGATGCAGTATAAGGATGCTRTTCCTTTTCYGAGCCGATTACGTCCRGCRAAGGAGAACAAGAARTTYATGGAGYTGTAYAATCTCTTGAAGAATGTGAATATAAACCTGCCACTTTTAGAAGTGATCAAGACGATGCCCGCCTACGTCAAKTTTTTTAAGGAACTTGCCTCGCGAGAGAGACGTTTGGCGACAACTCAATAMGTTCCGTTACTGAAAGAAGTTAGCGCGATTTTCAAGAAGCCGTTACCACCTAAGGAACGCGACCCTGGCAGTTTTTGCATAACGATTTCATTAGCTAATGAGAAGAAAGAAGTAGGTATGTTGGACCTTGGAGTAGGCGTTAATCTAATGCCTTATTCGCTTTATCAAGATTTTGATCTTGGACCCCTCAAACCGACAACTATGCACCTACAGTTAGCCGATCGCTCGACTCGACGACCGTTAGGGATAGTCGAAGATGTTTTAGTGCAAGTTGGGGAGTTAGTACTTCCAGTTGATTTTGTGGTTATGGACATTGGTGAAGTTCCGACTGAGGACAACGAGCACACCATTCTTTTAGGGCGACCGTTCATGGCGACCTCACATACTCTTATTGATGTTCATAAAGGGAGAATGACGATGACCGTTTTGGGCCAAACAGTGACCTTTTCTCTGAAAGATTTTCACAACATTTCCTCTCCTATTATGCAAGAGGAAGATTCGTTCATTGACCCCGTTGCATCATGCGTAAACAAATTACGAGAGATCGCAACTTTGAACAAGTTAGGCGACGGGAAGGACGCCAGAGCTTCTATCAAAGGAAGGAACGAGCAAGTCAATTCGTGTAAAGATTACGAGATTGAAGAGCATATGCACTTAAGTGGAGAAGAATTGATCGAATTGTTGGGAATTGACATACGCGACATCGTGGCGGAATTTAGAAGCAGTTTTGATAAGGAGTGTTCGCACGAATCCGAGCAGAAGGTGGAGTCGAAACCACCAATAAATCGTTTAAGGCACAAAGGCGAGGCTTATTTCAAGGATTGGACGAGAGATATGAAGAATTCAAGGAAGGTTCGCACGAGTGAAGTCAAGAACTCGCAATTTGAAATTGGAGAGTTAGTCTTGCATAATAACGAACGTAAGTACGACCCAGCTGATCTTGGAGCTTCATGGAGTGGACCATTCTTGATTAAAGAATTTGACGAGTACGGCGTAGCCATGTTGTACGATGAGGTTGGCAAATCGTCCTTTCAAGCTCACAAGCATAGATTGAAGCCTTATCATGACGGACAAGGTAAAAACAGCAAACGCAAGATGGTGGAGTTTGGAGATCCACCGTACGTTGAAAGATAAACGAGCAAGATAGCGTCGAGCAAGCGACGTTAAAATTTGCGCTTCTCGGGAGGCAACCCGAGCTTTATGTATCCTTTTGTATTTTATTTTTATTTATTTATTGTTTTATTTTGGTTTTTAGTTGTTTAGAACAGTTGGAGAACTCAGACAAGGAGAACTGAACGAACAAGCGAAGGAAAAGACGCCCAGGAATCCGCCCGCGTCGACGCCGATCACCTGCTCGCATCGGTCGACGCGGCATCGACGCTCGGTATCGGGAGATTGGAGCTCTGTAGCGTCGACGCTATGTCGACGCGACCCGCGGACCGGCCCAGAAATGTTCAAATTTCGGATTTTTGGCCCACGACCCGACCCATGCTCGGTTGACCCGCGGGAAACCCAGAAAACCACCTTTAAAAACAGCCTCCCCTCCCCTTTTTCTCACTTTTCTTCCCTTTCTAACTTCTTGTTTTTATTTTCTCTTGAGCTATTTTTGTTCTTTCAAAAATTTCCAGGAATTCAAACACTACGAAACCACAAAACCCAGAAAATTACACTCTTACAAAGTCAATTGGTGTTCAAAAACGGGTTGCAAGGGAGTTGGAACAAGCAAAAGGCCAAGGTTCAATTCGTGCAAATTTCCGGAAACGGGCGAAATTCGGGCTATAAATTGTTGAGGTACTTCGCTTGGAACTTCTTGGAGATATTTAATTCATTGTTGGTTGTGTTTGGTAAGTTTTTGGTGCAAGGTTTGTTGAAATTCTTAGTTGGTTGAACACGCACGCCAAGTGTTCGACAAAATTCCCCAAAGAACAAGGAGTCTTATTTTTCAAGTTTTTTCACCCCCGTTCAATTTCGTATTGTGTAATTATGTCTCGAGCGGGTAAACGTAAGGATATCTCGGGGAAATACAACGCACCGTTCCCAATTTTCGACAAGAAGGAAGGGAATATGTTCAAGAACATTCGGAAATGGGGATTTTCTACGCACCGGACGTTGAACGTCCAAGGAATTGCGGATGAGGCTTCGAATGGGTCGGAGCACCACACCGACCTTTCACGTTATGTAGACGGCCTCGGATGTGGGTACTTTTCCCAAATGCACTTGCCCGGTTTTCGAGAACTCATGCTCGAGTTTTTCTCGACTTTGGCGATTCAGAACGACGAGACGTTCTCTTGTCGGCTAGGAGGGAATGATGTGGTTGTGGACGAGGAGGTTTTTGGCAACATTTTTGGTTTCCCTACCCTAGGGGACCACCCGGTTGGAGTTCAAGGCTTCGACTTAGCCTCTTTTTGGGGGATGATTACCGGGGGCAACACGGGGATTGCAAGAGGTTTCCTTGCTCGAGGATTCAAGACGTCGCCCTCTATGTCGCCTACAAGATCCTCGCCCAGATCATTCTTTGCAAAAACGAGGCCACCTATGCGACCAAAGCCGAGCTTTATGTTCTATAATGCCTCGTTGAAGGTCGTCAAGTCCGGTTGTACCCGCTTATTTTGCTCGGACTCTACAATGTCACCAAGGGTACTCCTGGAAGCAAGTCGCCACTTCTCTCATTTGCGCCTTATATTACCGGCCTCGCCCGTCACTTCGGGTTCGATCCGGCCGGAAGCGGACTTAGACCGCTAGGGACCTCTTCACTACCACTCGCGCGTGCGCCGGCACCCCGAGTGAGGTCCTCGACTAGAGGAGGGTCTTCGTCTCGACTACACGTTGAAGACGACGATGGCGACGAGGATATGGAGCAAGCCCGCCGTTCTACTTCGGGCCCGAGTCCCGATTGGGGGCAATTCTTCGAGGAAAATCGAGCATTTCAAGTGAAGATGTTCGATAAGCTCCAAATTATCGACGAGAAGATTGACGC